>JAUCMS010000052.1:11825392-11859968 GCA_032357445.1 Enteromius radiatus | reverse complement strand
CCACATTGGTCTGAATGAAAATGAAATTTTATTCTTTGCCCCCAGATGCCTCTATTGTAGCAGTAAAAATAGCGGTTTCCCTAGTACTGTAACAAAGTAGCACTGCCCCCTGTGGTTTTATCAGGCATTACAGGCATGATAAAATGAAAATGAGAAAAATCAAATCAATCACCGCAGATTAGCATCATGCAAAGAAGAGGTTTGGAAATAAATTGTTAAACTAATTATTTGGGAGTCTTTGAGCAAATACGGTAAAAAATAATGTATATTATAACACAATGAAAGTGTTTTTTAACCTTCCATGCATGTCAACCTGTTGTTGGAGACTCCCAAAACCAAAATATGAACCTTTCATTAACTATAATAGGGGCACTTTAAAGTTGAGATGAAACTTAAGTCGCAACAGTTTTTTTTTTCTTGTGTATTCAAATGTAGGGTTGGTATTTGGTTCTATGTATTAGTTATTGATTTGATGGTGGCAGATCTGAATGCAGTCTTGAGGTTGATTGTTAGGGGGCAGGGATCAGCCGTCATCGCATGCTCCCAATCACCGGAAGTCTAGACACCTGTTCACAAACCCAAACACTATATAATGCCAGCTCAGACACACACTCATTGGCTGAGCCCAAGATTTATATGCTCTATTGCACCTTTGCTTACCTACCTGTCCGAATACCTCCATCTGAGTCTTTGGAATCCCTTTGATCTACAAGAGATTGAGTATGCTTTACCTCATTATCGCTACACTAGTTGTGCTGAACTGTGTGTGTTTGGGACTTAAGGATTAAGTTCCATTGAACAGATGGACTCCCCTCAGATACTTACCTGCTGATCCTCTTCTGTTTGATAAAGTTCAGTTGTTCAATAAACGTATGTTTATTTCAAGAATACCTACTTCCAGTTTTTACTGAGCGTTACACATACTTTTATGTTCATAACCGTTTTCCATACATTTTGGAAGGAAGGGGATTTTAGACCTCAGGGTTAGGAATTGGCTATCCGCCTCTTCCCTCTCCCGAGCCCTTAGGGCTATTCACCCTAGGGCTCGGCAGCCCTTCTAACCCTGAGTTCTCATCCCTTAGCAGCACGCCAAACATGCTTCGCTTAATATATGCCAACAAGCACAAACTTGTGAAACAATTGTAGTAAGATGTTGGAGAAACTAACTAGCTAGTCATGACTCTTTTCCAAAAGTAGGAACTTTGTCACACATCCATCATTCGAACAGCGTTGGTTAGAACTGTCATTAATGACGTTAAGCTCCTTTAGTGGAGTGATAACGTCTGCTAATTAAATATTTTGCTGTAAAGGTTTGTTTGTGAATGTTCATTGAAACTATGTATTCAGGAAACACCAAATTATTGAACTATGTTGCTTATGGTGAAACTTGCAAACAATAGATGGCAAATATGTTTTTGGGAAATGGACCCCAGGTTAGCTACCATGCTTAAGCTATCAGCAACACCAAACTTCCATTTGATTTTTTTTTTTCCATTTTTTTAGCAATGCTAGCATTCCATTTCCAGCCAATACAAACATCTTGCATTTCATATGATATGGTAAAGTACATATATAGTAGGCTACCTGTTAATACTAAATAATAATAATATATAATTTACACAACTTAAGTCTAAAGTTCTCTTCAGTGTCTAAAAGGCTCACAACCTTCAATGACCCACTTCACTCTCTTGAGGTGTGTTTTCCAAACAGCCTCTGCTATCTGAGCAGCACTGCAGCCCTGACAAACACTCGCTGTCCTTAAGATTGTGTGGAAGATCAGTGGAAGCGATCCAAACAGTGAAACCTTACAACACTCTAGATTTCACTAAGAGGAGCTTGCAGTCCTCCAGTAGTCTTGAACAGTCTGCTACTTCTCAGATGGGTGGGTGCTGGGATTTTTTTCTTTGGTTTGCACTCAGAGAGAAAGTGAAAGAGAGAGAATGAGCAAGAACATTTTAATATTAACAGCTCTCAGACTGTTATATTGCTCTTTTTATATAGTTCTCCACTCCACTCTCTCGTCAAGTCCAGGAGGCATTCAGTTGTGGTGTTCAGGACTCATCAAAGTCATTTTACATGTTCTGATTAGAAATAGCCATGAAGCTAATAACAGACAGAGCACCATTGGAAGAGTTTTTCTGAGATTCTTCAGGTCACTAAGGGATAGCTTGAATTTATGCAATGCCCTCGATTCCTGACATTTTTACACGCATCATGAATTAGATGTCTAAATCTACATTTCTATCTAGTAACTTTTCAAAGTAATGTTTGAAAGGAATGTTCTCAAAATCCCAAAGGAATGAATGGGATTTCTAATGAATCATAATCTGGAATTTAAAAAATCAAATAAGACTCAAATAAGAACTTAAATTATATGAAATTAACCATATATTTATCTTTTTAGTTTTTCTTATTCTTATTTGAGGAAATCTTCGAATTATAAAATGAATCCCATTTGTTTGACTAGTACTACTTTAGTCATGACATTTAACTGAGAATAGCATTTCAGACACAGCAAGGTTGTTTCTCTCTGCTATAATGTCATAGACAAATGCCTTGTATTAGAGCAGAAATTACAACAGCAGAAAATGTAGCAACACAAGCAAGAATGACTTAAATGTTCACTCTGGGTTTTAAAGGTTATGAGACTGTGACGAGATATGAAACAGCTGTTTTTGTTCAAGTTTTCTGATAAGCTTCATTCAGCACAAAGCCACTGCTGTCACTGGAAGCGTACATCAGCAAAGATCAAAATCAGTAATGAATAGTGGAGTAAAATGTGTCTTTGGGTAAATCGTGTCGCCCCCTTAATTTAACAAACAGCTTACAAGTCAACCACTTCAAAAATAGCATGCATTTTAAAAAGGAATTTTAGTCGCTGATGGCGTAACATGTATCAAATGCCTTATGGTAAGTTGTGCTATCGGCTCAGCTAATAGATAGTAATACTAAACCTTGCCTCCAAATAGTATAAAAAAGTTTCCTACACTTAAATATTAATATTAAAGGGTATCTGGGCTGATTAATGAAAGTGAAAAAAATGGCAACGATATGGTAAAATAAGACTTTTGAACAGGACTTTCGCATGTTCGTAATTTATTGTAAATTTTCTTATTTTTATTGTAAATCATTTAGGCTACAGTGTTTCCCTTGACATGACACAGTTTACCCCTGGCGTGGGGCAAGTTGTGCCACTGAACCTCTTTTTTGTTAAATCATAATTTTATTGCATAACAACACTGCATTATAAAACTAAAAATCAGACCAACTTAGGTAAAAAGTGGCGCAGCTTACCCCACTCTCATCTAAACTTCAAACTCTTAAGTTGTGCGTCAAAACCAAGTATGCTGCCTACCTAGACTGCCTTTTTGAGCATCATATGAGTGTTTAGAGAGTGTTTGTATGTTCGCTCAGCGCCTCCGATGCCCAAAAATACTGACTAAGTAGGCAGCACACTTGGTTTTTAGGTACAGCCGGTGAAAGCAGAAACTCCGAAATCTTACTGCTAATTTTCGGGCTGGCTTTGCGCTCGTTGGTAGAAGGAAGATCCGCGAACTGGACCCGATGTCCGGACATCTTCTGCACCTCTCCAGACTGCTCGACCCTGGCCAGAAATCCGCAAAACTTTCGCTTATTTCCCGCTTCCGTCTGGCTGAAAACACATGGAGCTCTGAGTCGGTATATGCGCTATGGATGTATGACCGGAGGACACAAACTCCTTCATGAGAGAGGAGAGAGACAGAGGGAGGGTGAGAAAGCGAGGGGGTTTTCAGCCCAAAAAGTAAATAAATAAATAAGAAAGGAACTTAAAGTCCACATGACTGCAGAATTACGTCATTCGTATTTAAAAGCAGATTGTTCTGTTAGAGAGATTTTGCGGTGTAAGCTTATGCATATTTTGTCATATTTTTAAAACAATGTGGTTTCATCAACATTATCAATAAGATATATGACCGTCTTATTATAGTAGCAATAACCGTGGAGGTTTAGCTAACTGACAAATTGTCGTAGTGATTAACCTTTTGCAGTATGAATGCAGAATGCACAAACTGGCCATTTTGTTAAGGTAACGTTTGGGTTATTAGACCCCTGAACGGCAAAAGAACTATTAAAATAGTGGGTTAATTAGTTGGACTTACTGTACAGTATCATATGATGAAAACACGCTCCATCACACACACACGCACACACACAGTGACATGTGTCACAGACTCGGGGTTTATTCATGTGCACTGTCGCATGATACAAACGATGCACTTGGTCTGCATAAAAAGCTGCATGATTTCTGAGGCACTACTCTATCATAGAGCTCATTGGCTTATACTGCCATCTAGTGTTTCACACAGAAAAATAGATAATATCAGAAGTTGCCTTTAAGAGAATGGGAAGATGCGAGTAAAGTCTGTAATAAAATATTGTTAATTAAATATTTTGCTACTTATAGGCTTCTTATAGGTCTAGTGTTACAATAATAAATTATTTTGAAACGTTGCTTTATTTTAGCTAGTTTACAAAGTAACAATTATCAGTTCCATTTAGGCCTACTTTAGGTAAACTGAAACTGAAAATGGATCAAATTAACCTGGTCAAATTAAACTAGTCAATATGGGACTGCACTACATCCTGCAACATCTGGACAGACCAGGGACCTACGTGAGGATCCTGTTTGTGGATTTCAGCTCTGCATCATCCCAACACTCCTGCAGACCAAACTGACCCAGCTCTCTGTCCCTAGCTCTGTCTGTCAGTGTATCACCAGCTTTCTGACAGATAGGCAACTGCTAGTGAGAATGGGCAAAATCACATCCAGCACTCGTATGACCAGCACTGGAGTCCCTCAGGGCTGTGTTCTCTCCCCACTGCTCTTCTCTCTCTACACCAACGACTGCACCTCTAAAGACCCCTCTGTCAAGCTCCTGAAGTTTGCAGACGACACCACAGTCATTGGCCTCATCCAGGACGGTGACAAGTCTGCTTACAGACAGGAGGTTAAAGAGCTGGCTGTCTGGTGCAGTCTTAACAACCTAGAGCTCAACACGCTCAAAACACTAGAGATGATAGTTGACTTCAGGAGGAACCCCCCTGCTCTCCCCCTACTCACCATCATGGACAGCACTGTGGCAGCAGTGGACTCATTCAGGTTCCTGGGGACCATCATCTCCCAGGACATGAAGTGGGACACTCATATCGACTCCATTGCCAAAAAGGCCCAGCAGAGGCTGTACTTCCTTCGCCAGCTGAGGAAATTCAACCTGCCACAAGAGCTGCTGAAACAGTTCTACTCAGCCGTAATTGAGTCTGTCCTGTGTACGTCTATAACTGTTTGGTTTGGCTCAGCTACAAAAACAGACATTAAAAGACTACAGAGGACAGTTCGGTCTGCTGAAAGGATCATTGGTGAACCCCTGCCCACCCTTCAAGAACTCTGAGAAAAAGAACTCAGAAAATCCCTCACATCCAAACCATGTCCTTTTTGAACTTTTGCCATCTGGTCGGCACTACAGAGCACCAAATACCAGGACAGTCAGACCCAAGAACAGTTTCTTTCCCCAGGCAATCTACCTCATCAACAGTTAATAGTTCTCCCACTGTGCAATTAAAGTAAATAAATAAATATGTGCAATAACCTATGTTTATTTTTATCACCCTGCAGTATATTACACTCTTTATCTTAGTATCATTTCTCACCATAGTCTTTATACTATTTCTATTTAATCCATAGCACACATGTACATACAATTCACAGTTTATTTATTTAAATTTATTATTGTGTTTTTGTTTTTTATTTTACTCTTCATTGTGTTGTTGTTGTCTCTGTGTACTGGAAGCTGTATTTGGGCTTGACCAGTTATTTTGTGAAATGCAGGCCACGAGGCAACATTATGATGTGACCTCAATCATTTTATAGGCTAATAGTGCCTCTGTGTTGCCTACTGCCAAAAAGTCATATGAATAGCTAAACTTCATCTGCTGTAATACCAGATTGTGCCACTCCGTATACAACAGTAAAGATTATTCTATTCAAGGAAAGAACTTCGAAGATCCCCATCTCCCCCTTAGAGGAGCCACTTTAAATAGAGATAAACACACTGAGGTCAGTCTTCAGAGCAGTCTATGAGAACATATACTCACAAGACTGACTGAGATCACTCTCTTCTCTCATTCCTACATGTTTATGTAATTTTTTTTCCTACAGGGTGTCGTGTCTGTAAAGGTTAACATTTATGTAAAAGCCATGTTATGGGAATAAAGAACATTTCTTAAAGACTTTTACAGATGTTATAACCAGACGTCCAACCTCGTACTTGTTGGTAATAAACTCTACATATATTGGGATACAACCGGGTATTTAAATTTTAATGATGTTGTTAAAGGTTAATTAAAAGGGGGGAAAAAAACTATAATTTACTTATTCATTGGTCAAAGAGGACCAAAACAACATTGAAGCATGACTCTGACTTTCATTGTACAGACAGAATATTTCTTAAAAATATATTTTTCATTTCAGCTAGTTGCCCAGACTACTAAAATATTTACTTAAATATTTATTTTTAGTACTTAAATTTTATGTGTATTATATCTAATATATTACATATATTGTAAAATAAATATTTAAATTTAATGAAAAAGAAACTAAAAAATTACAAAAACATAAAATTAAATTAATTAATAATATTTAAAATATAAAAAAAATTAATAATGCACATATGCATAAAAAAATAAAGAATACTAAAGTATAACTGTTTCAAAAGAATTTATTCAAAAATACATACTTGCAAAATCGATTTCAGGCACTTGAACAGTGCAGAATGGACTAAAAAGAAAATAAAAATACATTCACACATAAACAATAACAAAAACTGCTGGAAATGTTTGTATAAGTGCGACATTCCATTCAGGTGGATGAGCAGTTCTGCACAACATATTACAAAACTATACAAAAGAGAAAAATATACATACAGGACTTAAATCTGCAGACAAACATGCAATCAAAGCTAAGAAACATTCGCTCAGACCCAGTCCTTATTTTACATATCTCACCACAAATCATCTTGCGCACTGCACTTCAACACATTTATGGAAAATTAAAGACACACAAGAATAGAAATGTAATAAATTAAGGCATTATTTAATCACTTGAGGAATCAAAGTGCAATCCATTTGGAAACATCACAATGAGTTACAGTATTCCCAGGTACATTCTCCAATTGAGTTCATCGCTTTCAGTGCAGGCCGTTCTGCTCAATGTACATTTTGGAAAGGGACGCTGCCATGGACTTGGCCAACTCCTCGTCCCTTTTGCGCTGTACCTGGGTGTGACGGCACCAGTCATCATACTCCGGGTTTGGCTGGCAGCTGTCCAGCAGTACATCATAATGACCATTACTGAGCCAGCTTAACCATATAGCTGGTTTAGACAAGTCCTCTTCACCCAGGTAGTGCACCATGGTTGATACGGTTGGGCTTTCCACACTACCCCCAGTGGTTAAGTAGATATTCACATTTAACCTCTGACTCATGGCCAACAGTTCCGGATAGCCAGCCCATGCACCATCCTGCGCCGCATTGATGAGAAACTCCCCGACGTCGCCTTCGATTATAGGGTTGAACTCCTCCAGGTGGTCGGCGATGTGGTGCATGGTTTGCTCTCTCAATTCCTTGTGCATTGACTGGTCTCCATAAGCTGCCTTGGAAATGGCCCGGTACAGGCAGTTACCATCTGGGATGATGTGAAAGCGATATTTCTGCCTGTCGTGGAGGTATTTGTTCTGTTTCTCCACTTCGGCCAGGTAACGGGTAACCTTGTTGTCGACGTCACTTTTGTTGGGTGTCACAGTGGGCTCCTGAAGGATCTGCAGTTCGAAGACTGGGTTGTCATCTTCAATGTTTTCCAGGCTTTTTGGGTCAGTAAGACTTTCATATGAATCAGTTGAGGCTCCAAAAGTTCTGGAGGGTGTGGCATCACTTTGCAAACATGGCTCGAGTCTCCTCTCACTAACTCTGTAACTGTCATTATCAAAAAATCTATCGTAGTTAATGGAATTTTTCTCACTTATCTCATCGTCGTCATCCCCAAAAACGACTCTTCTGGGGTCTAAATCTAAGACAGAATCAGAGTGGTGATGATCATCTCCGTTGACTGCGTAGCAAACTCGTTTGCAGTGCGTCTCCAGAGGTCTACGGTTTGTGCGAGGCTCCTTCACGATGTGAACGGGCACAGATCTCTCCACGCCATCCGGTCGCGTGATGATAATCTCTGCGGTAGAAGTGTAGAAAACCGGCCTCATCGAGGTGGCCGCATAACATGAAAACGCAGGCATGTTCGGGTCAGTCTGTCCCCCTCGAGACAAATATTCCGTGTGTGCTTCTGTGGCGCTTCCGTTAACGGCGTTTCCGACCGCCTCCAAAGAGTTGGAACTTGTCGCTGGTGCGTTATTGGCGACACTGGTGAGAGTTATGGAAACTTTTCGAGAGGAGCCGGGGTAGTGTGTTAACGCGCTGCTGTACAAGTGCATTTTCAACGTCCTCCCTTTATACAATACGTCTTTGGCCTCGTTGTTACCGAATGATGACAACACAGTCCAAAAATACTCTCTGTCATCAATAGCAGCGAATGTGTAGGGCGCGTTTCCATGGATCCTCGTTTCCCGCTGCTACAGACTTTTCTTGCGTCAGTCCCAAAGCAGCCCTAATTTTAGCTCAAGAAGCACTGGTCGTAACCGGACCCCCCCGGTCTCTGACACACCGCCCAAGCCGAGGAGACGACCCGCAGCTCGCGGGAATGCGAAAGATGTGATGTGTCACTGGGACTCTCGGCGTTTCTCTCGCTTCTATCCGTGTTTACGCTAGCGCGCGCGTCAGGGCGACGTCGCCAGATTGGAATGCGTGCAGCTTGCCGAGAGGCCGCGGGTTCCCATACAGCTCTGCAGACCACACTGCTTCTCAACAGCGAGGAAGTCCCGCCTCACACAAAACTTCATTGGTCCTACTTTATCAAGAATAGTTGGCTATGAAACGCCTTAAGCATATTAAAGACTTTTCTAAGAAATTTACGTCACGTCGACACGACGTAAAACCAAAATCAAATAAATTTATGTTTTCAGTACTTCTCGTTGTAGCTTTCATCTCCTGTTTTTCCTTATATGGTTTTAAACTTCCATTTGACACTATGAGTTCCAAAATTGTGAACATTTTGCTACAGACACTTAATCCACTAATCCCAGAGTTCCTGAACATTCTGGCTGATGACCTCATTCCTCATAACATCATATTCTGCAAGGAGACTCAACACCGTATTACTGCACCTGTTCTGACAGTTAGTCATTAGTTTTTTTTAGTGGTTCTTTTATCTATATGCCTGTCTGTCTGTGTAAAGATGATTAGTATTACAGAGGAAATGATGTCACTGGGCAGATCATGGTTAAACTGAAGGTCAGTTGAAACGACATGAGTTTTAAATAGCTTCCACATAACTGTAATACATATTTGCTGTGTTCTCAGTATCACTGTGCTGACATATATCTCCATAAACTAAACTGGAAGCTTGTGTTACTGAAGGGGGAAATATCTCATGTATCTCAAATATCTTCCGCACCTTCTAAAAGACATGACTTTATACACTGCCTATTTTATTTAATAGCCTACATAGAGTGTACGTGAACAGTAAAACAAGGCTTTATATTTAGGGGTCTTTATTTCACTTGGAATCTAAATATATATATTAAAAAATCTGAACAAAGAGGACATGAGTTTGTACCAAAAGGTGGCAGGCAAATGCTTCTACGGCACTTTTATGCAAAGCGTCTGCAGTTGCTCGATGTAAAGCCAGGGGGAGCTATTGTTCTCTATTTATTGGTAACACGCCTTTTTCATGGGATAAGTGTTACACAATCTAAAGTGAGCTGTCTCAGTCTTATGATAAATCGTGAATCATCACGTTTTCTCAGATCCATTGCAGAGACAATCAACATAAAGACATTACCTCACCGAGTTTTAATTATTTATTTAACAAGGACGGTGCAATGCTAAGATTTTGTATTATAATATCCGATAGCTGCAAACGCGGGCTATTGTTTACGCGTGTGTGCGTGTAGTCAGAATAACCTGTGCTCTTATCATCAGCAGTAAATTGAGAATTAAGGCCAGCCAGACGCATGACGCATGCACGCCTCGCATGGAAAAGTCAACGACCTGACCTATATCCACAGACTCCAAATACAGCTCGCTAAAAACCTTTACCACCATGTGCTTCGGTGTTTTGACAAGCACATCACGCTTGGTTTTTGTAGGTCTGTCTGAATCATATGTTTTGACACATATCTAATAATTTGAGTAATGGATACACTAAAGTGCATGAGAGTACTATGTGACGCAAAAAACTAAACACTTTTGGTTTATGTGCCAAACTGGAACAACAGATGAACGAAGGGCTCCATACGCAAGAGAGATAATCAGCGCTAAGAATTGAGACTGCTGTGATTTGAATTAGGGACGCGTCACCAGGACAGCTGAAGAAACAAGCGATTCTTGCTTTACAACCATTTAATCCCAACGGTCAACTGGGTATCACGCAGGGCTGCGCCAACAGGAAGCATCACGTACGGCTTACAAATGGAGCTGCTGTGGAACCGAGAATTAATACTTATTCAGAACCATTTTGTTCATTGCGTACGAATTACATAAAGGTTCTAGAACACGCGGAACGTACAGATCATGACCGTGTTTTTGCACTACTATTCAGTAACACAACACCGCTACTAAATCCAAGCGCCTGAATCCCGGGAAAAAAAATGACTCTTTCCAATCGGTTCTTTTTAATGAAATAAAAACATGTACAGCGCCACCGTCAGTGTTGTCCGATTTTTGAACCATTGACTCTAATGAATCGGCTCTTTTCAGTGATTCACACAGTGAATGATAATGACTGAGTCTTCGTAGTGAATCAAAACACTTTATTAAATAATCTGACTCACTCATTTGACTATACTTTCTTAACGTAAAAACGAAGGTTTAGTTATTTGTATACCTACTCAAAACTCGAGAGATTACATTAAAAATGCACATATATAGTAGCATATGTTTTATACCACATAGAATAGGTTAAAGCTTTGTTTATTTGGCATTTCTTTTTAATATTAATACGACCAGGTTGCATTGAACGCTTCTTTAAAAAGTCTGTGAGAGGTAAACTAAAAGGTAAACATGTTTTGCAGGAATTATAGTAAACTGATTTTTGATGTGTTGCTGTTCTGTTAAATTTGAAATGTTGCCATAATTTAAAACTAAGAACCCCATTTATTTCCTAGAGTATTCTCCAAACGCTCAAAAAGAATAATTAATCGAACCATAATTGTTAAGAAAAAAAATGGAATTAAAATGTTTACATTCGAATTCAATCCCTACTGGCATTCTTACAACAACATCACGGACATCTGTCACCTGAAATAAATGCCGCATTGCACCTGATAACACATCAACACTATACTGCAGTAACATTTTTGCCATATAAACACGAGTAACATTCAAATATCTCACTCTCAGGAAAAAAAGCGCCATTAAAAAATACTGTTTTGGAGTAGGGCGCCTAACAGAAGTATGCGGATGAAAGCAGTCCCAAATATATCCCTGCCATGTGTCTGCCTCTTGGTAATGTTAACCTACATTCATAATAAACCAGCTTCCTGTCTCTCTGCCGCAGTCATTAAAGGGAAACGTGCAGGAACTAGATCCAATTCAATGTCCAGCACACGTCTCCACAAACACATTCCGCGCGCTGGATCTTTCTCTAAACACGTTTAAGAGTCGGATCGGTTTGTCAAAAAGCCCTTTTTCTGTCTCTTTTTATCCTTTTTGTATGTCTGATGTCAGATTTTTCCCTCTTGCCCTCGGAGGGGGAGGATCTAACCGCGTTGAGTCACGCAGCTGTCAAAGATAGCTGTCACCCAGTTTCCACATCAAACACACTGAATGAGACGCGCAGCCTGTCCCAGGTACCCAACAATGTGTTGCGTCTCCGACAAATGAAAAACGCGCTCCGCGGCGATTCCTCGACAAAAAGAACCATTTCGCTCGATACTTTGTAACAATCTGGAATAATACAGTTGTGTGTGATTAAAGCGAGGAAGAATCGACCTCCTTGTTGCCAACGTGAAAAGGGGAATTTTGACGGACATGAAGACCAAAAAGGGTATGTATCTTCTCGATATGGCTGATAGCGGCGATATATGTTAGATTTATAGCGCTGATTGTAACGACTGGATGGAAGTTGTCGATGATGGTTGATCAGAAAATGTCTGGCATACTGCTATTGTTTTCCGCTGCAGACAAAACAGCCTTTTTCTCACCATGTGCTGGCGGGCTGTCACAACGAGCCGTTTCGCGTTATTAACACGCGTGTTTTTATTCACAACATAAAAGCTTTCATTTTGTACAAGCATGCTTATGTAATGGTCGTATTTATTTGAGATGTTTAAAAGTGTTGTTTCACTAATATACAACTGTAACTTAAAATAGTCTCAAATGTAACTCTTCTCAGGTTTGTTGTGCATTAGGTCTAAAATGCCTTCGTGTAATAGTTGAACGCCTTTGGCTTGGAAAAAATGTTTACGCGCTCAGAGTTTCTCATAACACTGACTCAAGTTTTGTTATAGGAATAGGAAGGGAACTTTCCAAGCGTTTTTAATTTGACGACTATTCTCATTTTTGTTTTCGCCGCATTTGAACATCGTGTAGCGGTCTAAAATGTGCAACAATAATTCCTGACCTCCTTTTGTGAAGTTTGTGTATTTCGCGCTGTTTCCTCGAGGCGACGCTTTCACATTCCCTCCGACCTCGTGTTTCTCACAGCACACAATAGAGCCCGAGTTATTCTCTGTTATTAAGTTAATGTATCTCAAATATTATGACGTCTAACTGTGTAGAGAGTCGTGTCAGCCTTTCATCTGTCACCTGGCGTGATTTCAGAAGTTTTCGTTTTGTGAAAAGTCGAAAAAAGAGAGTTTGAAATGTCCCACAAGCGACATTCTTTTGTTCGGTCTTGAGATTTGCAACAGGTTCCCCTCCCCCTCCTCCTCCTCATGTAGGCCGACGATAAAATTACTCTTCATCTTAACACGTTCCGTCTTTACTCACATAACATTAAAGATAGATATGTACGTGATTTCACTTCTTTCGTTTTTAGACTGTGAACTGTCCCACGCGCTTGAGCTGAAGTTGGGGAAAGTTTTGTTTCACTTAAGAGAGTGCACATGAACTAAAAGTCCCCTTCAGCATTCTGAGTGAAACGTGTTATTGACAAACTAACTGGTTTATGATAAGTAAGAACAAGTAATAATATTCAAGTCATAATTATAAGCTGGACAAAGTTGTCATATCAGCATTTAAAGGGACGGTATGCCTAAAATCAAAACTCTGTCATCATTACTCACCCTCATGTCATTCCAAACCTGCATGACTTTCTTCCACAAAAGAGGATAGTAGACATTAGTTACAGACTAAGTCATGATTCACCTTTTTCACACTGTTAATGTGAACAGTGAATGATAGAATCTATTTTTAACGTCACTTTTTGTTTCATAGAAAAAATCACGGAGGTTTGATTGTGAAAATAGGTAAACTGGCCCTTTAAGTAAGTTTAGAAGCAAAACAGTGTATCCAACCATAGTTTGTTACAGTTTTTGTGAGCGTACGTACAGTATTTACAAAGGCACAATAAAACATTGACACCGTTTACAGTCTTTGTGACGCCTCCGCTCCAACCATGAATCACATGGCTTTGCTTGACAGCAGGGATGTGACACATCAGCTGCCACACACACACACACACTCCCTCTCTCTCTTTCTCAGATGCACACTTATACATGCATACAGACGGCCAGGCGCTGTTCTGTAGCGTTCAGCGGTTGGCATTTTGGAGGGAGAGACAGTGTGTGTAGGATAGGGGGAGGAGGAGGGTCCTCAGCAGGGGTTGGGGGGTTGATGTTTGACTGGGTGTCTTTTGTCCTCCTTCACACACATGGGTACACACTGATTCCCAGCTTACTCATTCCCTGAAGCAAACTTATAGACTATTACAAACACATTGCTAATACATAAACCTTTCTTCATACCTTTTCTGGTTCTCTGACCCTTCATGTGCACATATAAAAGGAATAATTTAGTCAAATGTATAGTTTTTAAATGTTAATATTTCCTGTCTCCTGACTACAGGTGTGTTGGCAATGTCCGGAAGTGAGACAGAGGACGAGGACAGTTTGGATGTGCCTCTTGACCTCTCTTCAAATGGAGGAGTGTCAGGGAAAAGGAAGAGGAGAGGAAACTTGCCCAAAGAGTCAGTACAGATACTCCGGGACTGGCTCTACCAACACCGCTACAATGCCTATCCATCAGAGCAGGAAAAAGCCCTGCTGTCCAAGCAGACCCATCTCTCCACACTACAGGTACAGAACATTTTCAGAAAGTGCTTGTATGCGGCCTAGCACAGTCAAAGGAAAATTAAAAAACACCACAAACAAACAAAAGAAAAACTGCTGGTCACCTAGCCGGTCAGAATAAATAAAGTTCCCATGATTATGCTTAATAATGTTATTTTTGTATGATTTATATACTTTAGACTTTACTTAAATTTAAAAGAAATTAATATATACATATTTTAATAAAATATTTTTCTAGTTTTAGTTTGTCCTGAAGTATTTTAACTTAAAATTTCATTTGTTAGTGCTATATCTAAAAAAAAACTGTATATACAAGATAAATTAAAATAATCTAAAAAACAAATGAATTGAAAATCATTGGCCAAAAAGTTTGGAAACCCTGAATAAAAAGGGTTGAATGACCTAAAGCAGTTTCTGAAGTTATGCTTTAGAGAAGGTCTGAAGTTTCTCACGACTGCTTGTTTCCGTCAAGAATGCGAAGGGGAATTTTTCAGTTTTCTGCTTTGTTGATCAGTAATCTATTTATGCTTCACAGGAGAGCAGTTAGCTGTCATCAGTGTCTAGTTCAACTGACGTGTGAAGGAAACTGAAAGGTTCAATGTCATAACTAGCAGAGCCAAAAAAATGCGTCAGAAGAAAGAAATAGTCAGCTCTTTTCGCTAGCGCTACTGCGTTTAAGATCACACATTCTGTTCCCGCTGAGTTTTAGCGTCATATAAACAACACTTCCTGTGAATGCAGTCAATGGAGAGAATTCCTGTGGACAGATGAGTGAATAACTGTTTTGAGTCATCTGAGATGTGGCCACATAGAGAGAGAGGAAAGGAGAGAGAAAGAGAGAGAGACTTGCTCAGACACTGGGCCAGGAATTTCCCCTGCGCTCAGCCAGCTGTCTCACTAACAATAGGGAGACACAATACACACACATTAACATAGTGAAGACTACCAGGCTCAGGCGGACCGTTGGATACACAATACAGCCCCATTACCCAGAGAGCCAAAGAGGCTTCTCTTCAGAAGAGACAATACAGGAGCATTACCATACTGAGGACTGAATCTTGAAAACAGGCTCTTTAGATGCTGCGAAAGAAACGTTAGAACTCAAGTTATTTCATTATAGCATTGTGACAAGTGTGTGTATAATAGGAATAAAAGCCAGAATAGAATTGAAAAAAGGCAAAACAGCTTTGCTTATTTTGTAGCAAGTGTACTAAGTTTAAATGCACAAGGCTGAAAATGTAAAGTTAGAAAAATAATTGGGGTTGTTAACATTTGCAGTACAAGTACTTTTATTATCAAAAAAGACAATAAATTGGCAATGAATTACACATGTATAAAATGTTTGTTTTTTATGTAATTATTTGATTGTCCTAGATAAATAGTTTATTTTAGACGTGCACATTTTTTACTAAAACTTTTATTTAAATTATCAGCTGCCTGTGGTGCGCAATTGAATAAAAAGGCCAAAATAGTTCAATTGTTGATATAAACGAAAGGCGTTAACAGTCGGCTGTTACCTTGCGGTAGTAATTGGCCTTTTGCGGAGATGCACATTGAAGTCAAGCATTCACATGTGTTTTCTCTAGTCTGAAATGTTGGATTTGCATTAGAGTAGATCTCAACGCCCCCTCAGGTGAGACTCACCAGAGCCGTGAAAGATACAGTGCTATTAGCATGATTAAGGCCTAAAGGCCTTAGGCCCAACAAAGAACACAATTTGAGGGATAAAGGTGAACTGTTACTTAGGTGATTGAGAGAAATCCTCACCGCCGAGAGCTTCCTGATTTCAACTGCCAGCTCAGCTTTTAAAAGAGGAAAAACAAAAATAGTCTAAGAACCGTCACATGTTAACTCAATACAGCATCATGAATTTCCATTTCGAACTCAAGTGAGACAGTCTGCAAAAATAAATGTTTTTTTTAGGACTATAGGCTTTGAACTTTAGAAAATTAAGAAGTGGTAAAGTTAGATGTATAATGTGGGGTTAATTTTACTTTGCAATAATTGGTTTCTTAAAAAATTATAAATATTTGTTTATTTTCAAATAAAATGTTTAATAATAATGTTTTAAATTAAGAATTAATATATAATACATTTATAAGCACATTACAAAAAAAATAAGATTTTTCTAACCCTAACCCTAAATAAGATCTTTTTTGTAGTACATGTAAAAGAATTTTATATATATATATATATATATATATATATATAATTAAACAATTCTTTTTATTTCCTGTTTCACTGTTTTAAACAACAAAACAAACATTTTCAAAGTAGTACAGTTTTAGTTTATTTATATGATGTGTTTACATATTATTGGATTGTAATAATACATGTTATGGAAGTAAATTGAAATCTATTGATTGGAGGAGAAAATGGGCTATGTATTGTATTTTTGTATGGCGATGTATCATAGTCTGTTCTTCTCCCCACAGGTGTGCAACTGGTTTATAAACGCCCGGCGACGACTCCTTCCCGAGATGCTCCGAAAAGACGGCAAAGACCCCAACCAGTTCACCATCTCGCGACGGGGCAGCAAGGGTTGCGAGATGCTCAGCGACAACTCCCAGTCCCCAAAACACGGTATGCTTGCCAACGGAGAGGACCGCAGCAGCTACGAACCAGGCTCGCCTCACTCGACCAGCAACACACCCACCTCTAACGGTTACCCCAAAAAGGCCCTGTCCCCCAAAACACCCCCCTCACCCGGACCTGTGTTACCCAGACCCTCCGTCATCTGCCACACCACCATCACCGCAGCCACGCAAGGCATCAGCACGTCGACACGCCTCGGGGTGGAGGGGGCCACGGAGCTGCCGCTCACAGACGCGGCCGCCCTGTTCGGGTGCCGCGGGGAGGGCAACATCAGCCCCCAGAGCGGCCTGTTCAACACCCCACCACCCACCCCACCCGACCTCACCCAGGACTTCAGCGGCTTCCAGTTGCTGGTTGACGTGGCGCTGAAGAGGGCCGCCGAAATGGAGCTGCAGGCCAAACAGCTCCTCGCCTAAAAACGAACGGATGAATGAAAAAGCTTCATCGATGTTTGTTTCTTGCCCCCCAAAACTGAACTCCACAGGGAGTTCACAAAAACTTGACTGAGCAACAGAAAGCAAACAAGCATGGCCTGATCATTTCTATTTTTGGTAAATGTAAATCAAATTGATGAGGATTCCTTTATGTAAAGCATTTCAAGGTGCCTTGGCAAGTCAGTTCTTTCTTTTGTATTCCATTTAAATGTAAATAAATATGTATCTTTTCGTTTTGTACACAGGGGACCAAAACCAAACACAGTAATACGACTTCCTGTCTTTCCTTATTTTTTACAAGAGGACAAGCTCTTCTCCCATTCCTCATGAGTCTTTTTTTCTCGTTTTCAGAGATTCGGCTCAATGATTGTGGATTTTGCCTCATTTTTAGAGAACACGTCTGATATTCTGCCTGTTTTTCGTTTTGTTTTGTTTTTGTTGCACAAAATGGCAGGTCATCTCAGTATCTTATCAACTCTAGCTTTCTCTCCAACAGACTCTAATCACTACTGCACCGGGTCATTCTGTGTCTCGTAGATTTGTTTTTGTATTGTTTTTTTTGTTGTAAAGTTTCTGATGCTGTTAGTACATTTTGTTTTTTCTTTCATTACTCTTGAGGGATATTCAGATGTAGCAGAACTATAGTCTGAGATTTCCTTTGAATACTCAGTGTAGAAACGGCCAGTGAATGTGCCCACATACTCCCCACCCCAGCCCTAAACATACACACACACACACCTTGGACAAATGAGCTGGAAGAATGAACACTACATGAATTGTATTACGTTTTTTTGTTTGTTTGTTTCTTTTTTTTTTTTTTTTTTTTTTTTTTTTTTTTGGTTTATCACGTTGAGACCACTTTCAGAGGATAAAAGGAAAGAATGGTTTTATGTCACCAAATATGTTGATTTCAAGGTTTTGGGACCTTAGACCAGTGCATTTATAGTAGCCAATGTGACATGATGCCCAATGATGTGACTTCTCCTCCTTACTGTGCAATGTATGTGGCAAATAGGGGTCACACGGTGTTTAAATAAAGTTTTGTTTTCTACAAAATGGGCGTTCATCTCTTTTCTTGAGTTTATCTTTAACTCCATTGTTCAATAAGTGCGTTCGTAGTAAGGTTCTTCCATTCAAGGCTGAGGAGCATGGGAAAGCTTAGCCTTGAGATGACAGTTCTTTCCAGTAGTGTTTGAAAAATGAAATCCAATGTAAGGCCCTTTATAAAACGGAAGGCAGCATGTGCAGGTACATCCAAATGAGGTGATTTATACAGATTCACTGCTGCCCTGTCTTGACGTCTCACACATATTAAAGGCATGTTCCTACAGGCTATTGCTAAATCATACTGACATTCTTCTGTGTGTAAGCTTCACAAGAACGCCAATTAGCATAATCCTGCATTTAATTAGCGGTAGCTAAAACCAGACGTCAACGATGGCTTGCCAATGGCGTCTGTGAGAGTGTGCATGTCTGTGTATCTGAGCACAGACAATAAAGGCGGATTAGCAGGGACACGTCTGTCCTGGATATTCAATCACACTCGGTTAGACAGCTGTTCTTTACTTTAGACTTCTCACTGGGCCCAGATCCAAAGAAACAACTCAAAGGGTCATTGGTTTAGCTGGCAACTGGCGATCAAAGTGATTAGCAGCTCAAAGCAGTTAATTAACCGAACACATATATTTAAAAAGACATTACATTCTTTAATACCTTTGGATGGAATGGACGTCTCTCACACATTAGATGTTGTCTGGGTTCATCTGTGGGAGATGCCTGAAGGTGTCTACTAATAAGAGTCAAAAGGAGATCTGTTCTCCTACCCAGGCCTCAGGCAGTGATGTAAAACTATGAAGCCTAGTTAATGGTAGGAAAGTATGCAAAAGCTAATAGGAAGTTTAAAATGAGCAAGATTGTGAGATTTAAAGTCAAAACTGTGAAATAGAGATATGCAAGTCAGCATTGCATATCACAATTAGATGAAAAAAGATGAAAAAAAGTTTAAAATTGTGAGTCAACTTGTTGCAATTACAAGAAATTATGATATATCACTACTATTATGAAAAGTAAAATCACAACTGTGATAATTCATAAATGTGAGATGGTGCAATAATAATAAAAAAAGAGATGTAGTTATGATAAATTGTTGCAACTGTGAGATAAAAAGCCACATTGTGAAATATAGAGTCAAACAGTGACAAACAGTCACAATGTATATACTGTAATATGAAAAAAATAATATCACAGCTGTCATAAGGTTGAACTTGTGAGATGATATTGCAAAAAATTTGCAGTTGCATGAAAGTCATAATTATAATTTTACAAAAAGTTTTTGAGAAATATTAACAGTTGTGATATGTAACTTAAAATTTATGAGTTGCAGTTTTATGAGAAATAGACAATTTTGTTAAATGTCCCAATTATGATAAATTAAACTGCAATTAAGGGACATAATTGCACTGACAATTAAAAGAAATAAATTCATAATTTTGAAAAACAGAGACAATTCCAACAGATCTAATCAGAGTTGTACAATACAAAGTTTAGAAAAAAAGTTGGAAATATATAAATGGGCTTCCATGTAAAACATTCATTCATTCCTTCAGGACAGAACAAACATTAATCACTGCATGGCTGTGAGCATCTGTAATGTTTTAATGATCAAAATTTCATACACGTGCCATAACATCAACAGTGTTGTTACAATAAATACAAAATGTAAGTAGTAAGATATTCTTAGATGTAGGTTACATTTACAATGAAGAACATTCATGTATTTACACACAGTCATTTTGATAAAGTTTATGCTTTTACGAGAACAGTAAATACATAACATCCTGTCTTCATTTCCCAAAACATTGTGGTGGGTGCACAATCCACATTTTGGCAACAATACACAGTCTAATCTTATATTTTGGGAGATAAAACCCTAAAAAGTCAGGATTTATCATGTTGCCAGATATAAACTGATATTTTCACATCAGTGAATGACAACAGTTAAGAAAATGAGATTGTGATCACTTTCAGCAAAAACTTAAGTGCTATATAGTCTCACAAAATATCTCTTTATGTCTCATAAATATCTCCTTAAATATTAAAAAATGACATGTAATGAATTAATATTTAAATAAACAATTCAGTATCATTTTATTTATATCTTTTTTTGTTTGTTTACAAATAAGATCCTTTGTGCCAATCACTGATTGTCCAAAACAAAACAATATTATTCCTAATTTTGGCGTAAATTTAGATTGTAAATGCCATGAAATACAATTGGACACATTGATACAGAAAATATCAATATGAATGGGTATTTTGCCATCAATATTGAATGCTTTAATTGGTACGGTAACATCTTCATTATAAGACCTTTTCATGATATACACATACACAAACATACACACACACATTCATACACACGTTATATAGTCTCCCCTGAGGCTACGTTGTGCATGACTATCATATATTCATAAATTAAGGCCGAGCGTTTAAACATCAATAATATTTCAAACAGACATTAACCACAGTAGAAGGGCTCTAGTGCATAATAACTGGAACTAAGAGTTTAGTTAATAAGATAAACACCTACAGGATCAAATTAAAGCCAATGCAACTGAACTGTCTATGAAAATAGAGAATGGCACACATTGGCTGCTGGGAAACTAATATCAATATATATATATATTTATATATTTATTTATAGTGATGTGTCTATCCACAGTGAAATATTCTGAGAAAGAAATAGCTCTGTTTATTTAACAAGTGCAAATTAGTATTATCAGTTATTGAAAAATATGAGACAGTGCAGTTAGGTTTGGACTAGTATTGAGTAACCTGTCAGTGCAACTATGATGCAGCGCTGTTTACAGATCATTTACACGAGCAGCACAAGAGTGTGATTCAATGGTTAAAGTAAGTTTCCTTAAATAGAAAAATAATAAACTGATGTTATGTGCTCTGCATTGATGTATGTGTTTACTTGCACTGTCTCCGCAGGGTTGCTGAAAGTAGTATATACATCTTTGTATGAATAAAAATGAAATAAATGAGCTGATCTATATTACAAAGTATCAACTGTGCTACATATCGGTTGAAAAAAAAAAGAGAGAGAGAGATGCCTTCAGGTAAATTAGGAAGCACTTGGGTACATGCACTTGATGTGGAAAAACACACACACACACACACGACTGACTTGGCCGAGGATAAAGACTATCATGCTAACTAGTGATTATAAATATAATGAATAAATTACTCATCAAAACTTGCGATCGTAACTAAAACGTGTATGGATTACCTTTATCGAGCTGTGATGTGTGCAGTTTTCTTATTAAAAATGATACTTTAAGCATTATTGAAAGTCGAAGCAATGGTAAAGAGGGAATTTATGGTCTGCAAGTATTTATTCAAGTCTTAAATATCTCTACAACTCCATTATAAAATACCGATATTTTACTTTATGTTCATTTATACAAACATTTAGACAAATATAGGGAGGAGCTATATTAGTAAGCAGTCAGGAAGGAGTTTCATAATTCGTCATTTATATATTTACAAAATATGCTAAATAATGTGCATTTAAAAAAAAAAAAAATCTTATGCCAAGTTCAACGAGATGTCCTAACAGGGCACGGTGTGATAATTTGCCCATACTGAACGAGAATGTTTAATGTTTAGTTATGAGAGCAGAATAAACCAATGAGACTTCACAGTGGGCGGAGTTATTTAATGCCACTGAATTAGAAAATGTCCTGTTTTGTCGTGGCCGTTTACACTGACAGTGATTTATTGCTGGATGAGTCGCTGTTAAGTTAAATAAGACATAACAAAGTTCAAATATAGTCGTGCCGCAATTGTGAAATAAAGTTGAAATGTATGATTTAAGTTAACAATGATGTTCAGCCACAGTTGAAAGAAAGAACACACAACTGTGATATTTTTATTATTAGAGTAAAAGTATAATTATAAACTAGTGCTGTCAAACAATAGCGATTAATCGCATCCAAAATAAATGTTTTTATTTACATAATATACGTATATATACGTCTACTGTGTATATTTATTATGTATATACAAATACACACACACACACAATATATTATATTGTATATTAAAATATTTTGAAAATATTTACATTTATATATTTATATTCATATGATTTATGTAAATGTTTAATATATAAACATCTTTCTTAAATATATATATACATGCATGTGTGTGTATTTATATATAAATAATAAACATACACAAACACACATATAATATGTAAACAAAAACTTAATTGTGTTTAATTATTTGAAAGCACTAATATAAACTCAAAATTATCACGTCAAATTGAAAAAACATTTAGTAAAGTCACAATTCCAAGAAAAGAATCACAACTGATTTATACTAAAAATCCGACTTATATAAAATATAAAAAATTTAATTGTGAAGACTAAAGTCACAATTTGATATAAATCAATATATTATCACCACAGTTATATGAAGTAAAGTCTCATTTAAGAGATATACAATATATTGTGAAATATGGTCACAATTGTAATATATTGTGTGACTACGACACATTAAAGCACAACTGCAAGAAACAGTCATGATTATGTTATTACATTAACCTCAAAACCACAATTACATTACATGAAATCATAATTAGAAGAAATAAAATCTATATCCTGTGATATACTGTTAGAATCTTAAACGCAATTGTGAGAAATAGTTATAATTACGATATAGTCGCAATTAGCTTACATTATAGTCACAACAATCACAGTTATGAAATAATAATTCACAATGGGTCACAAATGTGGCTTTATAGATTGTGAATATTTATTTCATAATTGAAAAATAACGCGACACATTGCTAATTTATGAATGGCTACTGAATCAGAGCCGTGAAGAGTGGCGTGTTCTGACAGAACCTCTGTCAATGATGTGAACACGTTGAGCGGTGACAGATAAATGTGTCACATTTGATAGATACGATGGACATCCATGTCAGTCAAGCAGGTGAGTGGAACTGCTGAGGGGAGATGATAGTGAGCAGACAGGAAAGGAGATAGGATGACTGAGTGGGAGGTTGAAAAAAATGAGAAGAAAGAGGAGAAGAAGTGGTTTTTCCATTCTATCCCCTGATATTGAAAACAGAACAACCTCGCCCTGTCTCAGAGGTGCAGGGTGACACGTGAGAGAGCTTAATACATGTACTAAACGCCTGACACACACATTTACATACATACACTGGATTTGTGGCTACATTGGCATTAAAATCTTCAGAAGTGATCCGTATGTTGCCCTTTTAGAAGTTATGTCCTCTTTGAGAACACAAGACATATGGCTCTTACACTGTAACTGCAAAAAACTACAAACGAAATCAAAAAATTCAGTAGTGTGCATTATTTTGGTAGTAATATCAACAGACGTAATAATATGTTATATTTTAGGCTTGAATATATATTATTGGTTATTTTAACAATTAAATATAGAGTGTCTAATAGAAATATTAAAAGTCTTTGGGAGTTTAACAAGGGAGCTACATCGCAAATGGCAGGACGGAGGAAGAGAGTAAAATTAAGTCGTAAATACATACAGTAGAAGCCCACAGTGAAGAAACTCTCTTTTACACAAGAAAAGAAGAGTGATTATGTTACAGCTACCCTGCCTTTGTCATTCAGTGCTATTGTGTTATGGTTGAAGATGTGTGTGTGTGTGTGTGTGTGTGTGTGTGTGTGTGTTTATTTAGGCTTCTGAGCACCCGGATTTCAGTGTTTATAATCGTGTTTGGGCCTCTGGGATGTATATTTCGATACTGTCGGCGCATTCTGTTGCAGAGCTCTGGCGCTGAGAGGCAGCGGCGCGTTTAGCCGCTAACAGTCGCTTACGGGCCTCCAGCCGCTGGGAGCCCTCCAAAGACCGGTCTCTCACTAGCAGCACAGGACCTTTTCCCGGCTTCCTGGGTACCGGAGGGGGCACGCGCCTTTCCTGGACAGCAACGACAAACTGGTTAATTGCCACTCCTCGACGAAACACAACACTGCTAATGCATGCAATTGTGGGGTCATCTGTAGGGTCATCGGCAATATTTAGTTGCTTTTGAGTGCCAGGCAGCACTCAATACATTAAGTGAGATCTCAGCCACTTTTGCCAGCTAAGAGTTCAACCCTTTTGGCATGAGATGAACGGGACCACTGGACGTAAACCACATGCAGCGTGCAATTTGGGAGCATCGCCTCAAAACCAGATCACTGTCAAACACAGAACACAGAAAATGAGCAAAATAAATGAGCACAAAGCATAACGCATGCAACATTCATTCATAAAATAAGATAAATAGTCAAATTAAATATTAGCAATAGACATTAGAGTCAGAGTACATGCCATATATAACCAAATGCAAATAAAGAAAATTGTCTGATTGATACATTAGCGCTGATATTTTTAATAAAGTGCTGGTTGTTCCTTGCCATACAACTCTATATAAATATATATGGGATATAATAATATATAAATAGGAACTGGATCTGTGGAGCTTCAAAAAGGACACAAAAGCACCATAAAAGTATCGCTGAAGTAGTGCATGTGATGTGGCATCTAGCAATCCTCGGCTTTTTAGTTACATTTAGTTACATTTGAAACACAAACTAATCACTATTTTGATTCCTTTTAATGATTATTTGGTTCAGCTTATACATATTTAATACATAAACAAGTTCAAAACAGTGATCCAAATGGTCATAACAGTTGGTGGCAAATTGAACTGATTTGATTCTCAACTCACTGACTAATTTTGAACCTTTTCCTCACACGAAGCTATCGTATGACTTTAGAAGACCAGGAATATAATGCACAAGTTATATGGACTACATTTATAATGCATGCTATGTTTGTGTCCTTATGTAAGCTTGAAGGCCTCAGACCTTCATATGTGATAAAAAAGAGCAAACTGTACAATTGGTCAAAACTAAAAAAAATAATGACAGAATTTCAATTTAGGTAGCTGTATAATACAGAAAGGCACTCTTCCACCCCTCACAGCCTTGTTTTTGTTTGCATTAAATAATACAGCATCTACATATATTGAACAGCTACAATACACCAATCATTTATCTTAAGCATGCCAACAAAATGTCACTGCACTGCATTTACACAGCATCGCAAATTAATATGTGTCAACTGTGGTATTCTTAGCCATTTTTAGAGAGTGTAATGCATCTGGATTTGTGATGTAAAATCTGTACCTTTCTCTCAGGAGGCTCCAGTGCTTTCCAATTGTTAGCTTTCAGCTGGTGTAGCTCATCAAACTTCAGGCTGATGTTCTCAATAGACAGCTGCAGCATGTCCCAGAATCCTGCCAGATCTTGAGATACGGGCCGTGGGTGGGCATTGGGATTCTGACAGCCAGAGAACAAATTATACACAAAACATCTGTTAATTTGAAAAAAGAAAAGACATAATATCTAACTGGGTAATACTGATTTAATACTGCGCAGGCTAACATTGCCATTCAATCTCTGCTCTGATTGGCTGATGGATGTGTGCTCCATACATACCAAGTTTTCTTCACAGAGTTCCCGGAACTGCTGAAATTTCTGCGACATCAGCAACTGAGCGCTACCCACCGCGCTACGAATCTTGCCGAGAACTAAACACAGACAAAACGAATAGAGAGTCAGCTGTGGAAAAAAAAAAGGATTAAGCAGCTTGAAAGTTGATGAGAGAATAGCATGTATGCAGTAACACATTAGCGAATGTTGTGTGTGTCGCAAAGGCTTAGACACTTGGTTAATGTTTAAATGCTGTCTCTTTGAAGTGAGAAAGGGTCATAAATATTTAAGGCTTGGGAACCCAAATGCAGGAACCAGAGGAGCAATGGGAGTGTTTACCATGCACACCAAACAAACACCCGCCAAAGCCAACGAGCCAAGACACTCACACACACACATACAGATCAAGAATGTGATGTAAAAAGAAAGATTAAGAATGAAAAAGAGTAAATAGAATATTAAATTACCAAATGGGTGAATTCTCTTAAAGAAAGCTAATGTTTGCCATGCAGGGGTCATATAAAGGCTTTTGCTGTGGCCTGAGGAGGGACTGCAGCGTGGTTTGGAGCCATGAGGCAGTTTAAACAGAGATCCGACGAAATGAACTCGCTCTGTTTAACATATGCAGCAGCAAGAGACCATATGGCAAACAATGTGCTGTCATCAAACCGATTAGCATATTTTATGTATTCAAGGAAAGAGGGAAAGGTTAGAAAAGAGAGAGAGTGGAAGGAGACAGATATAGAAACAGTGAGAGGGAAAAGAAAATATACAGAGAAAGAGGGAGTGAAAAAAACGAGAGAGACGGGTGGCTCCCTGCTGGTAGAAATGTCTGGTATGTGAGAGGGAGACAGACAGGAGATAGATGAACAAGCAGGCTTTGTGACTGACACTAAGATGGTCACTGCACCGTGTGTGTGGGTGTGTGTGCTTGAGCAGGGAAAAGGCGGGAAGTGGGATAAAAGGAACGAGTCCGGCCGGAGGTAACCAGACTGTGAAATGACCTTGTGCACTGGTAGATTTGTTAAAGTGGCTGATTATTCTCGAAATGACTTGGACGCAGTCTGTACAAATGTCACTCTGGTTTTGCAGCAAACTGACTACTTGACTTTAAAATAACATGGTGGAAATGTAATGTTTTAGCTACAAAAGCCATTTTGCTATTAACTTCCTGTGTAGTGTAGAATAACTGAAAATTGTTAAAATTTGGAATGTTAAAACACACAAATCTCACAAAAAAAGTTATATTGAATCGAAAACTCCAGATATGTAATGCTGTTGAAATTAGCCAATAATGACCAAAATGCTGTTGAATCTGATATTTTAAATGAGTGTACAGTGAGCCAAAATGCAACTAAACTGAACAATCTAAATGAGTCTTCAATGAAAAAAATTATCAAAATTATTCTACAGTGACTCAAAAAGTAGTTGAATCGAATGCTCTAATGCCCAAAAATGCAGTTAGATCAAAACATTTAAATGAGACTATAATGCCCAAAATATGTGTTGAATCGAACAATCTAAATGATTCTTTAAAGGAATAGTTCCCCCAAAAATAAAAATTGTGTCATCATTTACTAACTCTCAAGTAGTTCCAAATCTAACAAGGCTGTTTTGGGTCACCATTGACTTCCATTGTTTTTTATTTCCTACTATGGAAGTCAACGGTGAATGATGACAGATATGAATTTTTGGGTGCACTATTCCTTTAATGACACTGTTTAACCTAACATTTAGAATTATTCTACTGTGACCCAAAATGCAGTTGAATGGCAAATTCCAATCACCAAAAATGCAGTTAAATTAAATATTATAAATGAGTATTTAATGATAAAAATTCAGTTAAATCAAACATTATGAATGAGACTATATTATACAAAATGTTGTTGAATCAAACAATCTAAATGAGTGCATAGTTTACAGTGACCATTCAGCAACTCTTCAACATCTATATTAAATGCCTAATTACACTGTCTAGATAGGCAGCCTACTCTGCATTATCTCAGAGTTACTCACTGTCTTCTGGAAGCTCATTCTCTCTCTCATCCTGCTCCATCTGTTTGCACCACCCCTCCATCCTCTCCACCTCTGCTTGCAGCAGCTTCAGAAACCAGCGTCCGTCCTGCGGACACACGGACCCTGACACCCCACTCGCATATTCCTCCTCCGTGGCTCCATCCATCCAGGGGTCTGGAGGGGGCAGAATGGAGGGGTCAAAGTCCACGTCGTTGTACTCATCTTGGACACAGGCATGGTAGTGGTTCCCAGAGCCCTGGATGCTGACAGTAGAAGTGGCTGCATCTCTGGACGGCTGGCGGACAATGGGCCCCTGGTGGATCTGTGTGAACTGGTCATCGCCAAGACCCTCCAGAAGATCAAGATCAGCTTGAACGGCAGTGGTGACGCTGTTGGAGCGCGTAACTCTGCGGTAGCTGGAAAGAAAAAAGATAAACCATGTTTTAGAGTTTGTGTATATATTTTAGTGTAAATAGCATCTATGGCATCTAGTTTAAATAGCTGCTGCCAATATTTAAATCGTTAATAAATTAAATACAAATATAAAACAGCAAAAATTATATTACATGCCTATGATGTTTAAAAATGCTGTGAAAACTAACAATTCAAATGCCTAAGATTTTAAATATAGATAAATACATTAACTGGCATCTAAATTTTTGTTAAAACTTTCTTCTAGGTAACTGTAGACCATGATATCAAATACAAGTGTAACAAACACATAGACACACACACACACACACACACACACACACCTGTAGGAACAGAGAGGGATAACATATCAAAGTGATCTGGCTTAGATCAGCTACTTTGTGTTTGCCTGGTGTGTGTGTGTGTATTGGAGATGTAGGACACCTGCTCTATTCAGGTGCACTGAAGCACACTGACATCTCTCACCATACCCTGAGTGAGTGTTGGCTGTGTGTGTCTGTGCATCTAAGCGTTTGAATTTTGGCTTATTAGAAGGCACAACACACAGAATGATAGCACATACAGGCCATAAATTGTGAGGATTTCTTTTGTTTTCCTTCTTTTTCATGAACTGAACAATCATTATTTTCACCTACAGTATCCTTCCAAAAACCTCTTCTGTGTGCATTCTCCTTCACAGCATACTGAGCTCTGATATCTTTTTTAACCATTTGTTTTCTATTAAAGACCATTTTAGATTGTTGGTGTGTGTGTGTGTGTGTGTGTCAGAGAGGCCTGTTTCATATCAGTTAACTACTTCCTGTAGAGAGGAAGAGAGACAAAGAGCACAAGAGAAAGAGAGAGAGAGAGAGAGAGAGAGAGAGAGTATTAATTTCTTGTTCCGCTCACATGGTAGTAATCATTGCCTCCTGTAAATCATATCATAAAGCATTTGTGTGTGTGTGTGTTTGTTCATAGAATACATAAAGTTGTCCCAAAAAATCTGGAAACTTTAGCCACAAATTAATTTTTTTTTTTATTGTAACAGATAAAATATAAAACCAAATGGAAATGGCAATAAAAATACATGACAAAACAATACACTTAAACAAGTTAACTATTTCATCGTCCATGTTCATCCACTCAAAATCACACTGATATCAGCTTACCATCATACCATGACTGGAAATTGTGTCATAGCCAGCCAATCAGGTTGAATCTAGATTTTCAATTAATGTATGATCTGTTTGAGGCTGAAACTAACCTACGGTGGACTCTGAGCTTTACATATTACCCGAAAGCTATCAATAGAACACCCACACGTTCATTTTTTCAAGATGCTTCTCCTAGCAAGGAAGGGCCACATGCTAAAATCACTAAGACCACCACAGAACCAAAACCTCTGAAGGGTGTGACATGAAAGACACCAGTGTCAGAAGTGATTGGTTTGGAGCTCATGCTTTCATTTACTTTGCTGTTAATGCACTAAGGAGGACGTAAAGAGTGTATGACGTTCTAAAGGAGTCTCTACGTACAGTTCAAAGGCTCTGACCTCAGCTTGAAATAAGAGGAGACTAGGAAAGCTGTGTGTGTGTGTGTGTGCCAGTGTTTTACAGCTGTACTCCCTCTCAGTTACAAAGGCATGCTTCAGCAAAGTCCAAATACCGGCGACCTGTGCGGGTGTGTGTTATATGTGTGTCTCTCTCACCGTCTAGGAATCTGCTGCCCTCAACTCCTCAATGCTGGCAGCTAGCAGCCCAAACTTCATATACATGTGTACACATACATATTGGTTCAATTCCAAAACCTAGCATGCTCCTATATAGGAATCTCCCTACTAAGATAGCATCTTAAACACAATCTGTTACAATAAGCAGATACTGATGTTAGCATGTTGCTAAACTACCAACACGTAAACATTAGGCATAGTCTATTTTAATTGTTTTCATATACATTTCAGTACTTAAATGCATTTTTATTTATTTGTAATTTTAGCATGTTGCTAAAATAAATACATACACATAACTCAATTTTCAAAGTATAATAATAAAAATGTTATTAAGCAATACCAATTTGATCTGTTTTTCAATAAATCATGCATTATTTATGGATTCTGTTGGTTACGAAGGTTATGAAAATGAGGTATCTGTCAATGTTGAAAGCATGTCTTAAAATACTGCCTCCATAGACAGTCCAACTGGTTTTGGAACAGGACAGCTGACTCTAAACATATCCAACCTTCTCTAAAACAACTGTTTATGCACAGTATGTGTGCGTAACATATTTGCTCTGGCATTTGATCTGTACTCTTGAGCAGCACTTTGGCTACAAGACGGTGATTTTACGATGCTTCAGCTGGACCTATAGCAGAACACACAGAGGCTGAACATCTAGCAGCCTCTACCTCTTCCAGTCGTTATGTCCCTCCCTCTCACAGGGTGCTAAAACAGTGACATCTGAGGATGTGCGAGTCAGAGAAAGCAAAAGAAAGCAAGAGAGAGAGAGAAGTGAGACAGGGGGTCGATACTTGACCATGTCTGTGACCCAGCAGCCTGCCTGCTTCATAATGGGCACAGCAACAGATGGCCGTGCACGCACACACAGACACACCCGCATACACACACAGAGCAGCTGTCCCTCTGCCTCCCACTCCTTTACCCTTTCAGGAGGCCCCAATGTCCAAACCACCATGATAGGGACAGCTGTGTGTGTGAAATAGAGACAGAGAATGGGAGGGTCTTTGTCACAGGAGCATGTGCTTGAAATGACAACTCTCTCTCTCTTTCACTTTCTTTTCTCTCTCCTATTACACCTTCCATTCTTCAACTTTTATAGTCACCATCCTCACATCTGTATTGTCTTTAAGTGACTTAATCTTGTATGAATGTATGAGTGTGCTACATTGGGAGTTAAAAGACAGTGATGTAATAGAATATGCTGTGTGTGTGAGAGAGAGTGAGTGGGTGTAGATAAACTTACCATCTCTCCTCCTCTACTTGAATGCCAACTGACTGAAACTTGCAGTGCACTTCTGGTTGGTTGGTTTCCTCAGGACCATCCACCTGAACACAGACACACACACATTCAATATGGAGTCTGGGTGTCAGAATTAAATTTTGAATTAAACGTTCTGGTCTTGGCCTATCTAATTTGTCAGTAAATATTTTAGCAAATTTAAAATTGTACACTACATTGATTTATACTTAATAATCAGAGAATATACTGCATATAATGTTAGGGGCTGTGCTCCTAAAACCTAGTATGCTACCTATCTAAAAAGCATCACAGTGTACACTATATAGACGGCATCACGTTGCGTTACCTATGCTGTATGTATATACTATATGTATGCCTACTTAATAATCAGAGAACATACAATTAATAATGGCATAGTGTACACAATTTCTTTGGCATAGTGTACACAATCTTAGAGCATACTTAATAATCACAGTGAATTTCTGTTGTTTACATATTTTTTTTTGCAAATTGACTCTGTTTTAGTGAGGTTCTCAGGTTTTTGTTTCTTTATAAGTTGATATTGCTTATACAATCTGTAACCATTTAGGCTACACAAACCTATATGTATGTATGCGTTTGTGTGCGTGGCCAACCTGTATCCCTATGGACAGGCACTTCCTGAGGGCATCTCTCTTAGCTTCCTGTGAGATGTGTGTTACGCTAGTGGTGGCGGAGGCTGTGGTGATGGTGATGGTGCTGTTGGTAACATGCTGGCTGGCTGGACCATGGACTTGAGCGTTGGCTGCCTCGATGGCTGCTGTCAGGGCCTTCATGCTATCGATGCTCTCTGTGGAGTTGCTGAGGCCCGACTGGACAGCTGCTAAGGCCCGGTTAGCAGGACCAGCACCGCTGAGCTCATTGTAGGCATCTTGTGCAGATTCTGTGCTGCTCTGGGCTGTTATAGAGATGTATGGTCTTGTGGGTGTTGACCTGGGTGGGACTGGGGGTGGGGTTTTCTTGTAGGTGGTTATACATGATGATACTGTGGAGTAGGAAGAAGTGAAAGGTTACACAATTAAGTAGCACATTCATCCACTGACCAATTAGTGGCAAAATTAATTTAACAGTCAAAATATAACAAGACAATAACTGTAGGTGTAGAATGTGAAAAGTGCTAAAAATAAGAAATGAAAGTAAAACTGAAGTATCATATAGAGTAAATGAAGTAAAGTAGCATATAGAGAACAACAAAGCAGAAATACAATATATTAGAACAGGTTAGAACAGAGTTGAGTGAAGTACAGTAGAGTATAGTGGACTTGAGCGAAGTAGAAAAAGGTTGCAGAGTAGAATAAAGTGAAATAAAATTTAGTATTGAGTTGAGTTGAATAGAAAATAGCACAAATAGAGTAGAATAATTTAAAATTGGCATACAATGCTATAGAGTTAGAACAATTCAATAAAGTAGAACAGAACAAGAATACAGTTGAATAATCATAAATGAAAGTACTGGAATATATAATATAACAGATCAGAAAAGTGAAGTAGGGTGGATAAATAAAAGGTCATAATAAAATACAAGTGAGTAGAGTAGAAGCATATGAAAAAGTTGAATGAAGAGTAGATAAAGTAAATTAAAATAGAATTAAATAGAATAGAAAATGGAGAAAACAGTGTATGAAAGATAATATACATTTCAGTTTTGTAGACTGGTACAATAGCATAAAGTTATAGAATAATAAAAAATATTTGAGTAGTGTTGAATAAAGTAGAATACTACAGAACAGTAGTCAATTAAATAATTTGGAATAGAAAAGGATAGAAGAAAAGTAAAAGGAGAGTACAGTAGACTGGAAAAGAATACAAGAGTGGAATAAAACTAATGGAGAAGAAAACTTTTGAATAAAGCAGATCATAACAGAACAGAACAGAACAGAACAGAATAGAATAGAATAGAATAGAATAGAATAGGGAAAAGTAGAATGCAATACAGTTGAGTAGAGTAGAACGGTTAAAACAGTTTAGCACAGAAACAAATAAAATACAATACTATGAATTAGAATTGAGTAGAACAGAAACAAGTAGTGACGTCAGAGTATAGTAGAGCATGTTTTGAGTAGATTACGGTAAAGTACTGCAGAGCAAAACTACAACAGGAGTTTGGCATTAATGTCCCAATATCATCCATCTATTTCTACTCTCTCTGTTCTTCCTGCCTCTGTTGCTTAGAATAGCACAGCTGCTGGAGAAGACTAAACACTGTGTATATGTGTGTGTGTGCGCTAGTGTGCGTGTTCAGAGACTAAACAGTGGCAGTCCATTTTCTTACAGCTCCCTCATTTCCTGCTTTTGGCAGGAGCAGGTTAGTGCAAGCCCAGACACACGCACAAACACACACACATATACACGCATTACTCCTGAACACATGAAGGGAATGGATTAGATCGGAAGATCTCTCTTTTGCTTTATGACATCTGAGCGTACGAGAGTGTGTGTGCCAAAGCGCATCTGTTTTAGATTACAGAACTGTAAGAAGATCATGTGCTGTCTTTTAACAGCTCTCTCACACACAGAAGGGATGTGGAACAGGTTTGTGACTCCACTCTGCTTCGTGTCTGAATCTATGTAAACTGGGTCACGGCGCATGGAGAAAGTAGGCCAGGCTTTCTCTTTAAACTATTACAGAACTGGAGCCAGGCACTGTGTGTGCTTGCTCTCACCTGTGTGTATGAGCCTGTGTCATGTGTCAAGCGTGTATGTGTGTGTTCTCTGACCCACCCAGTCCTGCGGTTTATTTCTAAAGCCTTTCCTCTTTCTCTCGCTCTCTCTTTCTGTGACAAATGGCAAACCACAGGTCAAACAACCCAAAACATCCACCCACCTGGAACCCTTTAAACTACAGTCAGATGTGATTTTCCAAGCTTTCAGAAATGATTCTAATATGCTGATTTGGTGCTCAAGAAACATTTATAATTATAGTTGATAGTTGTTTATAAAAGTTGCCCTGCCTAATATATTTGTGGAAAATGTTTTTTTTTTTTTTTTTTTTTAACATTTATAGAATGTCACTGTCACTTTTGATATATACAATGAATATTTACTGGATATAAGTATTAATATGTAAAAAAAAAAAAAAATATATATATATATATATATATATATATATATATTAGAGCTGTCAAACGATTAATTG
>JAUCMS010000052.1:11812659-11825292 GCA_032357445.1 Enteromius radiatus | reverse complement strand
TATGTAAAGAAAAACTTTTATTTTGGATGCGATTAATCGCAATTAATCGTTTGACAGCACTAATATATATATATATACACTGAACCCAAAAAAGTACGGAGCCCCAGATACTAACTGGTGAGCACAAGATACAGGAAAAAAAATATAAATCACCTATGTCCCTTTAGGGACTCCGTACAAAACAACACACTAACTAAAAAAAAAACAACACTAAAAAAGTGCATTTTAACTCATATGGTAGACATATTTATTTGAGCTTCTAATAAAAAACGTCAGCTAACAGTAACACACATATGCCCCATCCACACAAAGGCATGCCAGTGAGGTCAATGGGTTGTCTGGACTCTACAAAGTGAAGAGGAAGTCAGTTGCCAGAGAGCTGTCAAGTCTTTTTAGAGGCTGAAACATCTCAAAAATAGTGTTTTTACAACATGGGCCACCGCAATATGATATATGCTCTGAGACCAGATGTGTAGGACGCATCCCAAATGACTTTATTTTCACCTACATGCAAGCAAACACACAAAAAAAAATTGCACAGAATAAAAACAAGTCATGCCATGTTAGCGGCATTACGGACTACCTCACAGTTTCCACGGATACACTTTGATGTTTGGATCATGGAAGCGTCACGCCTCCAAAACCGCTCACACACGCTCTCAAGGCCATCGTGTTTATCCAACAGTTGGGAAGTGGAGTGTGATACAGAATTCCTGAACTCCAGCAGGCAGGAACGGAGAAAGAAAAACTCCCTGAAATGTTTTCGTCCAACTTTCTCTCAACAAAACGGTCTTAACATCTGCCGCTCGTCGAACACAATCCAAACGCTATTGCAAACCGACTAATTCTGAGGACCTTTCGATTGAATCTGAGGTAAATCTGAGGGAAATTTTAACCTGAAATAGTATTTTCTTTATAAAACGAACTCCAATTATCTTTTCACAAGATCTTTTTTTTTTTTAAGTTTAGATTTGTAGCCATTCGGCCTGGTGGTTGAACATTAATTGGCTGCGTTCTTGGCTGATAAAGCATTTCTCATTTCAAAAGAGCCAAAGAATGAGCAAGAGGTTAAAGAGGAGGAGGAGAGGGACTCTGTGAATGACAAAACCCCTTTTGGCCCCCGGCCCACAAACTCCTCTTTGTGAAGGCGCTTCAAACGAGCGACCGACAGAGGAGTGTGAATGGTGAATCTCCTGGCTAAAAAACACACTACCCCCCACCCGGGCCAGCGCTGTATCAAAGACAGCCCCTGCTCAACCCCCTTCTCTCCACTCCTTCACTGCTCCCCCTCCATCATCCATTCATCCCTTCTTTTCGGCCCTTGCCTGGAGAAACTCCCCTTTCGGCCTCATGCTTCATTAGGAGGGGAGATTGAACTCACCTCTGGGCATGTTGACGGCAGGATGCGGAGGAAACCAATGGGAGTGTGTGAGGGCTTGTGTGTTGGAAGTAACAAAAACGATAAAACTCATTCAAACAGGTTAGTTGGGCTCCCTCTAGTAGATGCCAAGGGAATTATCGAAGAAAAGCACAAAACACAAAGCGCTTTAAAGCCAGAGGAGGGGCCAGAGAGTGTTTTTGTGTGTGTGTGTAAGCAGGCCAGGGTGCAGAATGACAGTTCGGCCCAGCTGCCGTGTGTTTAGAAAGGGGCTGGTCACTGTTCATCTTTCTCTCCATCCCTTGCTCTCTTTCCACAGCCAGCTGGAGTCCTTTGTGATAGTGTAGCTGTGGAAACAGGGAGGAACATGAAATCTGTGGCCTTTCTATGAAACAGTGTGTGCGTGTGTCAGTAAAAAAGAAAGAAGGAAATAAAAATAGACCACCAGGCCAGTCACTGTTGAACCAAGTCTTCAGCGTTTTTTTTTTTTGAAAATGCAGATTGTCGCAGTTGTGAGTGCTAAATGTAAACTGTGTGATTGTATGTGTTTACTAACAATGTGCATGACCTACTTTCGCTTGTCCTAAATTCATACATACACATGGCCAGTTTCCTCGCTGTCAATCAGTTACACACACACACACCCATGCATGCTTACAAACACACACATGCGCGCATGCGCCAATGCTCGGCCAGCAGGTTACAAATTAAGTGTCATAATCACAGTGCAAAGTAGAAATAAATCTCAGACCAGACAGGTTATGGCAGTTCATTAAGGTAAGTGTAAGATTACTATGAATTTGGTTTAGAAAACAAAATTCAAAAAGAAAACTAATTGATTGAGATTACGAATGTAATGAATGTTAAAGATTAAAAGATAATATAAAGTAAAAGAATTAGGAGAGAACAAAAACTTGGTTGATTAAATCAACAAATTAGTGATAAAATTATTTTTAAAAAGTCAAATTGAACGCCAAAATAAAACAAATGATTTTTAAATTTTATTTAGAAAAAAAAAAAATAAATAAATATAAATATATATATATAATTTTATTTTTATAAATATATATATATATATATATTTTTTTTTTTTAATTTATTTATTTATTTTTTTTAAATATGAAAACAGTTCTAAATGCAAAGGTAATGAGCCTTTAAACTATAACTTCATTTTCAAAGTAGTGGGAGTATGTATCTGCAGGGGTGCAGGGTCTTAACTTAGTTGATGAATATCTTTTTCTATAGTCTGTAAAGACAGACATGCCCTGGAGGAGGACAAGAGAGGCAGGGATGAATGAAGAGAGAGAGAGAGAGAGACAGGCAGTAAAAGAGGATGAGATTAGTTTTAGTGGCCCATTTGCTTTAGTTCCTGTCAGAGCATTCCTGACACCAGTCAAAGTAGGAACACACACAAACACCCAAACAAAACCATCCCGAACTAGGATGCACAAAGACATAATAAAACCGCAAGACACAATCAACTTGAAAGAAGTCTAAAATTATAATTTTATATACACGCACAGTCCTGACTTACAAATGAGCTCAGTTCTGCCCTCACACTCCCTGTGTCTGAAAGCGAAGTCTACATACCTGTCTGATTACACATCTGCCTGTGACGGGTCACTGAGTCTGAGTGTTTGTGTATTTGTATAAGGATAGATGCATCCTGCATTGCTCTCTTCCAGGAATTAAACACAACTGACAGACACACAGATCCATATTTACTTATCTAAATGAGAACATATTGTTTCTAATTTTAATTACCTTTATTCTCACTAATAACTAACTATTAACTTAGACATTTGCCTCAATAAACTCTTAATTTGCTTTTAATTGTTAGGTAGTTTTAAGTTTAGTCTAGGACTAGATCAAGGGATCTAAAATATGGTCATGCAGAATAAAGCTTTAATATGTGCTTTATAAATACAACTTGTTATTAATAAGAATTGGTCCCTAAGTTAAAATGTTACCTTAAATATATATTATATATATATTAGTGCTGTCAAACAATTAAGCGCAATTAATCATTCAAAATAAAGGTTTTTTGTTTACATAATATGTGCATGTACTGTTTTTATTAATTATATGTATGTATATATATATATATATATATATATACACACACACAAATACACACACATAAATATTCATATAAATTATATAATATATATTAAATATATACACACATATATATATTAAATATACATAGTACACACACACACACACATATATATATATATATATATATATATAGTGCTGTCAACCATAATTTTATTAAAATATACATTGTTGAATTTACAATATATATATATATATATATATATATATATATATAAAGTTCAATCCATGTGTAGGTATGAATAGTATGAGCCTTGTGTGTTTGTTTATGTGAAGGTCGAGATCTAGTACATCTCAAGAGGTCAGAGGCCTGACATTCATGTATTTACATCTAAATACAAAGGAATGTGGTCAAAAGTTCACACCCCGACTTATATATGCAGCACACCCAACACACAACTCAGGGGACGAACCAAGAAAAAAATCTAAATAAATGTACTGTCATCTGAGCACCAGGATGATTTGAATCTAACCAACTTTCCAGCTGACTAACCACCCTAATAATTACCCGTAGCTCACCTATCTCTCTCTTTCCTTCTCTCTTTTCCCCCCTCTCCCCATCTCTCCCTCCACGGTTTGTTCTCTTTATGCTTTGTGTCTCCAGGTTTGACCTCTGACCCCTGGTATCCTGTGAGAGGGGGTTGGGGAAAACCCCGGTTATGTGGCAGAGAAATGTGTGTGTAGCTTTTGTGAAGTGTGTGTTGGTGCAGGTTTTGGGTTATTCCATGAGTGAAGTGGTCTTTAGGAGACTTAAGAGACCCCCAACACTCTGACACGCACACACACAAGGGGTTGGGGGTGAGTGGGCAAGAATGCAAGGAACAAACGAGGAGCCCGGCAGGAGTGCAGGAATGCAATGCATTGTGTTACAAAGACTTCCTAAACTACTAAACTAAGTAGAACCTCTCTCTCGCTCTCCATCTCTCTCTCTCATACACACACACCTCTTCCCATAAACTCATAGAGTCAAATCTAGTGGCATGTTGTAATTTTTGGCTTTTTATAAATGCATGTTTTGAGACTTCAGTGCTGAAGTGATATATGCCATTAAAGGACCCTCCCAAAACATTTAGGGGCAAAAAACACACGCACAGACACAGAGGACCCTTTCTGGAAGAGAAGAGATGGTCTGTAATTAAGGTTTGCCCCACCCTCGCAGTGAAAACCTAAACCATCCAACGTACTCTCTCACACACACACACACACACTGACATACACAGGAGAGGAGAGAAGTAGAAAAGAGTTTCCTGTAGCAGGCAGTGTGACAGGATCATGTCAACGACCGCACTTCCTTTCTGTGTGGCCTAAATCAAAGCATAGTGATTCTCAAAGAGAGGCTGTTAAGTTGTAATTACGTAAAGTGCTCGGTCATCAAACAGTCAAGAGAACTCAGACTCACTCTCTACTACCAGCTTCTGAAAAAAAAAAAAAAAAAAGATCTTCTAACAGTTGATGTGTTTTCTTAAATCTGAAATTCTTTAATGGACATTTAATTAATATTGTAACAAATGTTAGATGTTACAATCTACACTGACAGACCACATTCCACTAGATTTAGTAAGGGAACAGACTTTAACGTCCAGCATGTGTCAGAATGTTTCCTTGTATACCCATCGCCACCTACAGGAAGAAAATTAAAGTGTTTCTCTCAACACTGGAATACACACGAGACAACAATAGCTGATACCACATTTTTTTACAGCTCATATTCTTGCAAATATAAAAACAAAACGCAAAAAAAATATGTAAGTACAGCACAAAAGTGATTTGTTTTAATTAAGTCTCTGTTCAAACCACAGCTTGCATGTTTTGATAAAAAAATAAAGAAAAATATATTAAAAATTATATAAAAATATAAAGTAACTTTTTATATTTTAACATATTTTAATTTTTTCCTGCAAAGCGTAATTATCAGCATCCATTACTGCAGTCAGATGTGTTATATCATATAATATGCTGAAAAAGTATATTTGCTAAAGTAAAACAAAAGTGTTGCTTTACATTGTTGTGGAAACAGTGATAATTTATTTCAGGATTTATGATAAATATTAAAAAAATTGCATTTTAACATCATATTGTAAATGCATTTGTGATGAACTTAATACATGCTTGCTGAATAAATTTTTAATAAAAAAATCTTGCTGATGACAAAACCATTATTGGTGTATTATAATATACTTTACTATTTTAATTTAAGTCTTATCTCCAAAATGTGTTCTTGTCTTGGGACAATTTTGATTAACTTTTTTGATCCACTTCAAAGGTTATTTATATATACACACACACACACACACACATATGTGCAAAAGTCTTAGACCACTAGTATTTTCAACAAAATATGGCGGTTATTTGTGTCTTTTGCAGTACCGTGTCAGTTGGAAATATCAGTTTACATTTCCAAACATTATTTTTGTCATTAATTGTATTGAATTATTGTCTGCACAAGGAGTCTGACAACAGCCAGTGATCCACACAGAGATCTGATCTGATCATCATCCAGTCTGTCTGGAATGACATGAAGTAACAGAACAAACTGAGACTAAATCCAGAAGAACTGTGCCAACATCTCCAAGATGCTTAAAAAAACCCTACCTGCACAGCTACCTGAAAAACTATGGGTAAGTGTACCTCGGAACAGAATCTGTTTTACCAAAAGCTGTAATACCATATATTTCTTTGATTTAGTTAATAGAAGATAATTGATAAATTAAATCTATTTATGGCATTATTTTTGAGGCTGTTCAATTTTTTACATGTCGTTGTGTGTGTAAACTTGAATCAGAAATGCATTAGATCACCTCCTCTGTAATGTCTTTTAAAAGGTAAGCTTCAGGTCATAGTTTTAGAGGAGGGATTCACATGAAAGCTTGGAGATTAAGTGTGTTTGTGTGTTTTTCTGCATGCCCACACTAGCAGAGCATTTCAGACAGCGTGTTCATTCTGTCGCTCTCTAACTGACACCCTCTTTCATGTCTCTTTTTCTCACATACACATATATACTTACACAGGCTGATTAACTACGGGGAGGAAGAGGAAATCATATAAATCTTAGAGCTTTGAGACACGATGTTTAAGTATAAATCAGCACAGCACCTTTCATGGTGAGTGAGGGGAGTGCCTGAAAGGAAATGATTATCTGTGTGGCTGAGAGAGAGAGATGGTGACTGAGGAAGGGAGGGAGAGAGGGAGAGGAAGAAAAGTAGCAAGACTGTTTAACTGAAATGTCTCACTGAGTGATTTGTGAAGTCTGGAGAGATGGGCTGTCCTTTAGCCACACACACATAAATTAATTTCCTCAAAGCAAAACTAGCACCCCAAACTATTTATAAGGCAGTGCACATAAGTGCTTCAAAAATTTCCATGGCACTTTTACAACTGTAAATAAGGAATGTCCTATTTAAATATTTTATTAAATAAAGTTGAAATTATGTTAAATGCAAATAGATAAAATTGCACTAAATTACAATCATTTCAATTAGAAATATTCAAAAGTTGATCTTGTCTTGGAAAGTAACTGAACTATACGTCTACTTTTCCAAATTATTATTACAAATGAAATACAGATAGGCTATTGCAGATAGATAGACAGCGAACTGCATCGTCGTCCGACATGATTCTCGCGTATCTCACGTAGGCAGCATGTTATTTATTTATCTTCCTTCTCTCTTTGTACTACACCGCCCTCTAGTGTACAAAATCCGCAGTTTTCAACGGGTTTAATTGCATTGCCATTACATTTAATGTACTATGACAATGACAATCTGTGGTAGGCTATTTTGCCAAAATTCAAGGAGTTCAAAAATATTGATTTGTCTGTTACTGCAAAGGAGTCACCTGATTCGGAGTATAATGAGAGTATAATCAATAATGCTGAGATCATATCTAAGTGAGTGTCTGCATCGATCGACTAAACAGGAGGGCTTGTTTATGATATTACCGCTGCCATCTTTGTTATTCTGAGTCAGCCCATTCACAGTTTCATTACACATCTCCCGCTTTAGACACGATGACATCCAGATGATCTCAAACGCTGTGATGCACTCACTTCTATTCTGGTATTAAACTACATCAAAACAATTCCAAACAACCTCTATTAAAATCAATTAAACAAAAAGCATGAGAGAAATCAAGAAAAAAGTGTGTGTGTGTGTATATAAAGAGTAAACATTAGAGTTGCCTATCAATGACATCATCATCATATATATATCCTCTGTTCCCCAGGACAACAGTTTAAATGAATTTGTTGCCGTGGTAACAGCAGCATCCTCCTCCTGGGATATAGAGCTAAATTAATGTTTAGCTCATTTTTTTCCCTATTACACTGCAGACATCTTGACCCTTAATATCAACAACAATGTTAAACATTAGAATTTTTCTACTTACAGGAGCACTAGGCAATGCTGAAAACAGAAACACAAACTATGGCAACAAGCTTTTATTTATAGAGACCTGTCATGGCTAGACTGTTTGAAATGAATGGGATCTTTCATCCTCATACTGTAACTTAGATTGTTGAGCCATGTACCATGCTGGCCCAGTTTTCTGTCCAAGTTATGGAGAGAGAGAGAGAAAAAAACTTTTGGAAGAATTACACCAACTTTTTTGATCATGTCCACCGGTTTCAACAAATCTGATATCAAAACAAGAGGCAGCAGGCAAATAGTCTCACCTTTCGTGTGTGTGTGTGTGAGTGAGTGAGAGAGAGAGACTTTTTGAGCTTTGCTGACACCTGCTCCCTAATATCACATATGAAGGACCAAAATAGACTGATGCTGGACAGAGTTCAGAATCTCTCCCTCCCTTGCTTCCTCTCTCAAACATACACATCAAAGCCATCATACCATTTTTATTTTATTTTTTTATATTTTTTTAGGCTCACATAGCCTATTTCTAATAGTTTAATATATTATTAATTTAATTACAATTAAATTTTTATGGTCACTATTATAGTCGTATATTATTATTATATTATTTGTATCATTAATTAATGTGAACTTATAATATTTTATTTTATCCTATTAATGTTTCACTTTGAAGTAAAAGACCCGTACAATAAACTTATAAACTGCATGGATGTTGTCTTGCATCAGACCATTGCAGTGAATAAGCAAAATAAGCTATGACGGTCAACTCCATCACATCCGTTAATACTATCAAACACAAACAAACAATTGATACGAGAGAGAGAGAGAGAGAGAGAGAGAGAGAAGGAGAGAGCGAGAGAAGGGGGCGCGTGTATACTCACAGAGGCGGCGGATCCAGCAATCGCACATACCCTGTAATTTTCGGTAAGCGGTAAGAGGAGAGAGGACGAGAGACAAAAGCGACTGAATGAATCGGCGGGATCTGGTGATAAACTCCAGCTTGGCTCTGAATGGGAGCTAATGATACTGCACTCAGTTAACGCTCGAGCTGCTATAGTTCAGTCACGGGCGGTAACGGGACCGGCCCACACCGTCACATCCGTTAAACACACCGATTCCCGTACCGGCTAAACATGAGCATGCGGGACTTCCCACCCCACTGAACCGACTAACCCCGTGTAAATCATCATAATAATTAGACATTCGTTAAATAGCATAAATAATTAAAAAGCCAAAGTACAATGACCAATGTTCTATGTTCAAGTCTCTGTTAGATTTTAAGCTTAGATAGCTGCCCATAAAAAGCCTACAAAAAAGTGTGTATTTTGTATTTTCTTTTTAAATAACCTTTTAAATATTTACGATAACGCCATTAAAGTGCATAATAATTATATAGGACTATAATTTAAAATCCTGTTCAAAACTAATTTTAATCTAGCCTACAGGACTTTTTTTACATGTACATCCTATAGAAAATTTTGTTTTAGATGCCGTTACATGACTATAGGGTCCTAATAAAGGTTTAGATAAAATTATAGGCTGCATAAATATGTTATTATGTATAATTTTTTTACACCTTTATTAGGGCCAAACAAACTTGACTAAAGACATAAGTTCCTGTAGTGTACGTGCTTCTACAGGAACTTATGTCTTTAGTCAAGTTTGTTTGTCAGATATAGTTTTATATAAAAACAACATTAACACAACTCCCATCTCCATGCAGTACAAATATTAAAATAAATAATAAATCAAATGCTTCTTAAGCCACAAATCAGCATATTAGAGTGATACGATAATATAAATGATCATGTGACAATGACGACTGGAGTAATGATTGCTGAATTCATATAGACATTTTTAAATTTATTATATTTAAAAAGGTTCTGTATTTAGGCTTGACACCTAGTGGTTGAACTAAGTATTGCATTGCAAATTAAAAATATTGGAGAGGGTTTTTTTTTCACCCGACCCCTCCTCCTCAGACTGGACGCACACGCAGGTTGCCAGATTGACGACATCAACAGAAACTGGTCCACAAGACGATAAATGAAATGAAATACGTTCTATTTTCCGCCAAATGGCAACCCGGGGTGCTGAAATATAATTGGGTAAACCGGCAGTGGGCGGAACAAACAAAGACAGAAAGAAAAACATTCCCAGAACGCGCATTTTCAAAACATGTGTTATAACTTAGCATGTTTCTTCAAAATCTGCAAATTGTTTTTGTTAGTGCTTTAATAAAATAAAAATCTTTCATACAACACATTTAAACAATAAACTAGTTTATTTTTTATTTAAAACTAGTTATTTTATTTAAGAAATAATATTTCATAATATTCCCGTTTCAAATAAATAGAGCATTGAGCTCTGAGACACTGTTTATGTCAGTGATGAATGAGAACGGGTGACATCTATCTCTCTGGACCTCAGAGCACTCACTAGTGCTGATCTGGTGCTGGTTTTCTTGTAAGCTAGAGGCATAAAAGCATTATATCCCATCACTCTCGAGAAAGAAGCAGACAGAGAAGGAGAGAGATGGACCTGAAAAGCAGATAATGCACACAAAAAGTGAAATTCTCAGATAGACAGGAAGTTCTAATCCTTTAATGCTGTGGAAATGACATTTAGATCAAAGCTGCTAAAAGGACAAATGCGATACACACATTTGTGCGCATCTGTGAGTCTCTATGTGTGTGACTTGGGATACGGGACAGCTGTAAAACTCTGTCTGATCATTGTTGGATTTTATACAACAGTTATAGCTCTAATCCTCAAATCTGATTGGCCGAGCCACCTTCCAGAAGTGCTGATATGCAGAACAACAGCATCTATTAATGTTAGTTAATGGACCTGAGCTAACATGGACTACCAATAAATAGTTGTATTTTTATTTACAACCGTTAACAAAGATTGGTTATTGGTCACCAAACCTTTTGTGTTTACACTGTTCCACATACTCAGCGATATCAAAATAATATTCAAGTATTTTTTCCACATAAAATATCAATATACCAACATTAATTATACCACTTGTGGGATAGGAAACGTATTCTACATGTTTATTAGACCTCAAGAATAAATGTTTGTTTACAAGCAAACTCCAGAGATCATGCTATTTTCTAAATCAGTTTCTTTTTTTTCTAAATTGTGTTGCATAAATTTATAAAAATTACAACAAATTACCATTATTACAACCATTACTACAAATGGTGTCCAGTAAAGTTAATTAATACATTTAAACAATTTAATCATTATTTTAAAATGTAATTATATTACATTATTATTATATTTTTGTTATTAATAATAATAATAATAACTAATGTAATATTTCTTAAAAAGTAAAAGCAATAAAATAATTATAATAATTATTATCTTTAATTTAATGATTTTTTTAACAAAGCAACTCTGATCATCAAAATTTATCCTTAATATAAAAAACACATCAAAAGTTCATTTTCAATATTAATATTGATATCAGTATTGATTTAGTAGCCTGTAGATCCAGAGGTGCTTTCTTTACAAATGAAATTTTTTTTCAGTCATATTCAGTCAAACAAGTAGTCTTGTTTGCAGAAGTTTATTATGAGTATAAAAGCAACATCACACTTGTTACTATTTCCACACACTTCCCTTCCCACACACCCTTGTGACCAAAGGGAAATTAACCAAGCTATAACATGCACATATTCACAATATAAACATATTAAAACCTGGAAATTTATGCTCTCAGCCAAAGAGGTTTTTGTTTGTCTTTTGTGCTTTTAGCTCCAAATAACGATTTCTTCTGTGACAATAAATCAATAATGTGTATTTGTTTGTGTGTTTGTGCAGTCATAAAGCCTGAGGAAAAACATCAGGTGTGCTTGTGTTTCATTTAGTGTACATCTATATAAAGCACATTGGTTGTTTGTTTTCATTTTGCCTTCAGGTCTTGTGTTCTGTCAGTGACTCCACATGAAGGCCATTATTGACTGATTTAAGCGCTAGAGGCTGGCAAGCTACTGTACTTGCTGTTCCTTGTCAGACAATCCAGTTCAACTCCTGCAACCAACGGCATCATGAGGTGGATCACGTGAGCACGACTGTTTAAACTCACACATCACACTAGGATTCATTTACATAATGCATCAAACACAAGTCTTGCATAGAAGTTGCTTAATGTTTCGTCACCAATAGTGTCATTCTGTCTTAAATCACCAACTCTCACTGAAAATCAATGAATTCTTCAATTCTCTCTCCACTTTTCACTCTACAGAAAGAAAATCTTACTTCTCTCACATAATAAATCTCTTACACAGTTTGTTTGGCTTAACTGATTAAGTCAATCAAATCTTTCCACAATCTAATTGCTTCACTCCATGCCTGTTACATAACTCACACAACAAGAGGCCTCCTTAGCAGACGCTAAATACCCCGTCGGATAATGGCCAGTAATGGTCAAAAACGGTCATAAATAGGACTGAATGGGTGTCAGACAAGTGCAAAAAAATGGACTAAAACAGATTTAACAACAAAATTACTCAGCTCAGTCAAATTACAGACACAACCATGTCTGCAATATACTATACGTTTTGAGTCATTGTTGACTTATGATCTAAAACAAGAATACAGTAACTTTTGGTACTTTTGATATGAGCACAGACATTTTAGTAAGAGAGACTGTGTGCATTAAAGGAAACAAATTGTGTATAAATTCGGGCGGTCGTGGCCTAATGGATAGGGAGTTGGGCTTGTAACCCAAAGGTCGCTGGTTCAAGTCCCAGGTCCGGCAGG
>JAUCMS010000052.1:11710938-11738710 GCA_032357445.1 Enteromius radiatus | reverse complement strand
GATGACATGTGACTGTTAACTTCCAGAAAGAAGGAGAGGCCTTCTGAGCATGTGCAGAGGGAGCATCATGGCTCTAGTCTAGCTCATTCCTGATAGGAGAAATCAGAAATGTTGCAACTGCCAGACGTTGCAACCGTCCCCACTCTCCCCTACATCCTATTACACATACTTAAAAATGTGAATCCTTTATTCATACAGATTTTAGTTTAACTGTAATCAGAATATGGCAGAAGTCACAGAATATTCATATCAGTTTCCCTCTTGATTACAAAAAAAATCAAAATTCTAGATATGAAAATGATCATATCTCAGCAGCAGAATATCATGGTGAAAACCAGAAAAGAAACACGATTAAGCAAATGTCATGTGATTTGTGCTTATACTCGCTTGTAATGTTAAAAACTATAATAATGCTTTATTCAAATATAAGGATAACAAAAATAGCCTAATTTTCTCTTAAAATTTTCAGTCTTATCAGCTTCTTGATTGAAAATGATTGAAATATTTAGTAGCAGTTCTAAAGTAAAAGAAATCCTGGTAATTTCTTGTGCATTTAGCAAATTAGCAATGTTTTTCTCACAACTTCACAAGCCATTATTGTCGAAATATCACAAAAAAGAAAAAAAAAAAAAATATATATATATATAGCCTATATTTTTAAAAGCATATAGGGCAGATATGTATTTAACATGCCCAATCTTGTATTACACAAAAACATACACTAGGGGGTAGAATTTTGCAAAAGCATTCCTTAAAAGATGCAAAAACAAATTAAAGACTCATTTTGAAATGTTCCAGTTTTTAATAAAACAGTTATCTTTTTTTAACAGTTGTAAGGCATCATGCATGAAAAAGGCATACAAAAGCATATGTACCTCCTTCCTAAATAAAAGATTGAATTACCTTGTGCAGATTAAAAATATAATTCTTTACAAATATATGGAAGAGCTGACAGTCAATCCAAATAAAAGGATCTTATAATGGCGAAACACAACCTGCTCTCACAGTATTTCATTGTAAACATGAATTTAGCCAAAAAAAGAAACATTAGTTCATGCTTTGACATTGAGGAGGTTTATCAGAAAGCATGCAACTGATTCATAATATGATTTTCACAATGTCAACATTCCTTAAACACAGAGAGAGTGAAACTCCGTAATTATTTCAATAATAATGGTTAAGATCATAAAGAAATATGATATGACTACTAACAGACAGACAGACGGAATGAAGAGTCATGAAGATCCTGTCCCTGTGTCGTCCTGTAGAGGGTAGTGTTGACTAGTCTCTGTTACAGACCGCATGAGGAGGGACATTTGATGTTTGGCACAGGAGAGTGCAGGCGTGCTTGTGTTGTGCTATACCACGTTGAAGACCATTGAGAGATACTGCTCGTATGACACCTGGATCCAGCCGTCCTGATCTGTGTCATACCGCCGAAACACGTCAGTTAACCTCTGTTCAAAAGAAAATATACACCATCAGTATTAAGTCGCTTCATAATGATGAACCATTCCAAACCCACAGACACTATTTGGGTCAAGCTTCTTACATTTATTTAAAATGTATATTTTAAACTTCAAAAGAAATATTAATAGAAATGTCTATGTCACATATGATTAATGTATATATGAGTCAAGAACAATTTATTACAAACCTTAGGAAGTCCAATTATAACTTTATAAGGAACAGGCCAATATTTAAGTTTATTCAGTGAAAACCTTGACCTCCAGTAAACTGAATCTGTGTAACTGGATCACTAAATCAGTGTGCTGAATTCAAGAACCAGTTTAGACTGGTTTAACTTGATTCATCAAGGGAAAAAAGGCCCTGTTTACACCTGGTATTAAAGTGTCCCTATTATGGATTTTGGAAAATGACAGCTTCGTAACAGCTCTTACAATATGATGATTTTCTTTTGTTTATTTCGTGATTATCGGCTTTGAACGATTTAAATAAACACACTTATACTGTATGTGTCAGAATGTAAGTCAGAAAAAACGTCTTTGCAAGTATGCTGATAAACACAGTGATTTAGCTCTTGAGAGAGTGTAAACAGCTGAAAAAAACGCATTTGTAACAGTATATCGGCCATTGTCGCTCACTTTGGTTTGAATGAAAATGCTAATTCATTCTGTGCCACTAGGTGCCACTTTTGGAGCGATAAAATAGCTGTTTCCTCAGTAAAGCTTTACACAAAACAGCACTGAGCTCTCACTGCTTTATCAGGCATTACAGGCATGATGAAATGAAATGAGACCAATCGACCAATCACTGCAGATTAGTGTCACACAAAGGAGAAATACATCATTGTGCGAATCGTTTGGGAGTCGTTGAGCAATAAGATAAAACTAAAATGCACATTATAGTGTTTTTTGACCTTACCTGAATGTCAACACGCTGTTAGGAACTCACAAATGGAAACATTAAATACAGGTGTAAAAGAGTGGATGCTCATGTGGTCAAATGGGTTCGAGAAGCCACAAAAGACTATCTACCCACCGCCTACTTGTCTAACACGTGAGTATGTTTTGATAAAGTGCACTGCAATAATCTGTTCCAGCTTTGCTACGTTGTGCCAAAAAAAAGTGAAATTTATTATTTGTATCTTTTCAATTTGCTTCCTTTCCCCTCGCACATAAGCAGCGTAATGGTTTCATTTGTTCAGCTGTATTTGTGTGCCACACTTGGTGAAAGTGATGTAGAGTATTAAAAAACAAAAGGGGAGGGATTTAGATCAGAGATTTTATAACCCAGCTCCTGGAGAGCTACCGTCCTGCAAACTTCAGTTCCGATCCTGCTCCAACACACCTGCTGGTAAATATCAAGTAACCATGAACAGCTTGATTAGCTGGTTCAGATGTGTTTGATTGTGGTTGGAGCTGAAATCTGCAGGATGGTAGCTTTCCAGGAGCAAGGTTGGAAATCCCTGGTCTAGATATATATATATATCAGTGAGCCCTTTCATGTCCAACTTCTGACTAGGAAACTAAAAGCAAAAAAAAAATATATATGTGTATATATATATATATATATGTGTGTATATATATATATATATATATATACACACATATATATATATATACACACACACACACACACCAAATTTAATTAAAAAAAATTATTTTTGTAAAATTTTTGCATGCATTTTTTACTGTACAAATAAATGCTTTGCTGCAGAAAAGAATAATATGCTTAAATGCTTTTAGCCTTTGACACGTTTGCTGCATTAGCGTATTTAATACATTGCCCATATTTGATTACATCAAATCATTGTTTAATATAATTTATTCAGTCCTTTCATTCATATATATATATAAACTTTGGGTGCCGATCAAAAATCCTCCTTTTGTGTAAACTCGTAGGATTGGAACAAGCCCATAAATACAGGCTGATTTCTGGGTGAAATGTCCCTTCAAAGAAATTGCAAATGTTGCATATAACCCAAATCATTACCTGTAGTACAATACAGCACTGAATGAAGTCATCAAATGCCACTTGGCCCCTCTTCTGACGGTCAAATTTCTCTATCAGTGTGTTGTAGAACTGATCTGAAAGACGATAACCTGTGCGAAGAGAGAAGCATTTGAAGTTCAGTCTTTTCCTCAAGGGTGACATTAATAATTTTCCATCAGTGGTTCCATCAGGTTATTTGTCCTTCCTCTTATTGGTTTTGCGCATCAGTGCCTCTGCCTCGCAGTCCTACAGGATTTTCTTTAAACACCTCACCAAATGCATCCATCACCTCCGGCTTTCCATTTATAGCAGTCAATAAGCAAGCATTACAAACTCACCAAAGCCGGTGAGAGCCTGTTTGAGCTCGTTCTTGTCGATAAACCCTGAGTTGTCCCTGTCGTAGGTGCGGAAGATGTTCTGCCAGTCTGTGATGTACTTCCAAACGCCGGCAAATTCATTGAAGTTAACCCCGCCTTTGTTCTCCCGATCAAACATAGCTGAAAAGAAAGAATTGTGGGAAGGTTTGGTCACATTTAATCCTCAAATTCACACATTTTATTGATGCTTGGATTTATTTACTTAGTATTATTATGAAGTGACTGGTTGTATTAGGTCTTCTAAGCACCATGCATTCATAACATTTTGCCCTTAATTTGAAAAGATTGAGTACAAGGCAGAATCCCCAAAACAGTTTGAGATGGTCAAAATTTTTAAAAAATGTATTCAAGAAAGATCACAATTGAACTCTTATTGTGGTCACAAGCCATGAGCTGCAAGCAATCACCTTATTCTGGAGTTAGAAATCATTACACACAGTCAATTATTATTGACCAAATTTCTCAAGAAAATCTCTAGTGACTTCTGGTGTTTAAGACAAAAACCTTCCACTTTCCGAGCTACTTTCAAGGCAGATGACAGCTGCATTTTTCCAATTTGAGCTGAAACAACCGAACCTTTCTTAGCTAAGCGTGCTAATAGGAAACATTGCAGGTTGTCATGGAGCTCATAAACAAACAGGATTATGGGACAAAAAAGAAAGAGACACGGCATGTCTATGTTTTTGTGAATACTCACATATAATTGATCTGACAGTCACAGGGTTGAAAGGTGTCCATGTACCTGAGGATGAAACAAAAACAGATAACAATCAGTTTCCATATAAGACTAAATTATTTAAACAACAAGCAGAAGCTTGACTACATATGCCATCACTCCTGCAAGCAAATTGTTGATACATTTATGTCATGTTCCAGGTAAAAATATTAAATACATATATTAAAGCATTTAAGTCCTACAATGTGACATAGCAAAATAGAATTTTCAATGAAATAATAAAGACCAGGAATTCATTTTTAAATATAAAATACATACAAAATCTTTATTTTCATGTTTGTGTCATTAAAAGTAAATATTTTGCTAATATTTATTTCATAAGGGAGATGTTTGCCAGTGCTTGGTTATTTTTTTGGAAGGCTGTTAAAACAGACTTTTTCCACCGTGTGCTGTCTTTGACGTCAGCTGCTAACGGAACTTTGGATTGCTTACTTATTTTTAGGTATTACAACTGTTTTATTAATTTACAGTATGTTTCATATAATTTATATACATTATATAATATATTCTACATGAATTAATGAATTTTTGTATTTAATAGTGGTTCTGTCAACAGACAAAAAAAGCAATGTCTTTGTTGCAGCTTGCATAAATAAGAATTTAAAGTGAAGGCCCGTTCACGCCAACCAGAACTAAAAAGATAAAAGATAAATCTTCCTCAATATTAAAGAATAGCAGAGTTCACACCACAGCTATAACAATAAATGCACAGAGAAACAATATCGTTGGAATCCCTTTAAGCTGAGGAACGATTAAAACATTGAGAGCCCATCCTGCTGTAATGACCTCGAGAAATTTAACTGGCAGACAAGACTGCACTCAGAATAAACAGACAATATCATTTGCTGGTGTCGACACTATTCTTTATAGTTATTGTTCTTGATGTGAATGTGGCTTTACACTTTATTTAAGATGTTACAATGCATTTACACATAATTATAAATATGCAATTACTAGGGTTGAGTTAGAATTAAGGTTAGTTCGATTTATTACTATATTAAGTATATGTAAAGTGTAACAAAAACACACAATGTAAAAAAGTGTTACAGAGTAATATTAATTAGCATGTACTTACTATGGTTTAATTTGGCATTAGTTATGTAGGTACATGTTATTTGTTATACTTGTTACAAGTGTTACCAAACGGTTCTGCACCTTTTAAAAGCACATGACATTTTAATAAATAAACAAACTCTTAAGAATAAGTCACAGACACTGAGCAATCATACACAGCGAAACCAGAAGAAACTAACTCCTCTTTGTAACATGTTCCTCTGTTCACTTGCAGTCTTTCCTGATTGAATCACTAAGGAGAGGCATTATGGTCATAACATGAGGTAGTAAGAAAGACATTTCAGGTACGCTTCAGCAGACACCCTTCACTGACCTTGAGGAACACACTTTATAGTCTATATAGGTCATTCGCTTATTCCAGCTCAGTGAACCCTCCCTTTCTGCCCTGGTTGAAATAACACTATCATTTGTTTGAGTGTGCTTATCTTAGTACACCGGCAACGCACAGTGGGCGCGCTGAGGGAAACAACACCAGAAGATACAGGACTGAAATGTACAGCTGTGAAATAAAGCCATTCTTCTTGGCAATGCTGAGTCACAGTCTGGCACACACTCACAGAGAGAGAGGAAGGACTTGCACTGGTGATGAACAATCAGGCAATCAGGGAATAATCCTGATGCTCCTCTGGTTGGTGGGACAGAGATAGTTGTAAACAGGCCAGGGAAGCAGGAAGAGCAGAATGGAAAAAAATAACGTTTGTAATGTTTTTATAAAAAGGAGTATTTTTCTGCCAAACAAAACCACCAAGGTCACCCTGACCATATTAGGTAGGCTATTGGAAATAGTGTGAATAACGTGGTGCCATCTCAGAGAGAGGATGGGAGCTAGTGGCAAGGACTGGAGAGGAGGCGGGTCTGAATTCAGGCACAAAGACGCCCCTATGTGCTGCACACTGGCTCCAGTCACAGCACTGCCTACTCCGGGAGGAATCATGGAAAAACAGCAACATTCACATCACTCCACAGCAGTCTGATGCATACAACAACACTGCATATGTTAACACAAGGACTTCTTTTTATATCATATTCCAGGGTCAAACACAGCTGATGAAACTGCTTATATTTTGTGTTATGCCTAAGCCTAAGTTTTAAACCAAATCCAAATTTTTGCTACACCTGCCAGCAGTGAGTAAATTTAATACAGGGCACAAGACTATATTTTGTATAATAAGTTAACTTTTTAAAAGACATCTGTAATACTTTCATTCAGCAAGGGCACATTAGATTTATCAAAAATGACATTTCTGTGATATTTGTGGCATTTATAACATTTAAATGTCCATTTGAACGTTCGATTAATCAAAGACTTGTTTAAAATTTCCGGACTGTTTTCAACATAATAACAAGAAATGTTTCCTGAACAGCAAATAAGTATATTAGAATGATTTGAATGATGTGACACTGAAGACTAGAGTAATGATGCTGAAAATTCCCCTTTTCCATCTCTGTTCCATCGCAGTTTTTGCTGTAATTTTTATTTTAAATTAAATAAATTAAGTCTTTCTGAATTTAGGAGATTAATTTCTTTCATAACAATACCTTATGAAACTAAAAGGGCAAGACATAGGCCTGTTGTTTTTATATTTTCATTTTGGTGGCCTAATGTGAGGGTTTTTTTTCCTAAATGTCATCGTGTCAACAGACAGAGATCTGAAAAATAACAAACTTCAGGGTTCACTCTTAAAAATAAAGGTGATTCAAGATGCCATAGAAGAACCTTTTTTGTCTAAAGTATTCCATAAAGAACCTTTCAGCATCTCAAGAACTTTTCTGTTTCACAAAATGTTCTTTGTGGAGAAAGAAGATAAAAATGTTAAAAAAGAGATTAAAGAATCTTTAACTGAATGGTTCTTTGAGGAACAAAAAGAGTTTTTCTTTGGCAGCACTGGGAAGAACCCTTTAAGCACCTTCTGATGATAAATTTTGCAACCCTGCAAGCTTATCTAAAACAGGCAGCAGTCCACATCCGAGAGAAATAAGTGAGCCAGGACCTATAGTGCTATTAAACAGACTCAACCAAGACTAAACGGGCATAACCTTTCCCACCCTTACGAGTTTGAATGCTTTCATTTCCATTCATGCTTCTTGAGTAAAATCCATTATGCCCTGGCCACAGGAGTGAAATTATATTGCAACATGGCCGGAGTAAGTGAATTGAACGGTTGTGACATAATAAATCAAAGCTGCCCACTGCCACTACTTCACTTACAGCAATGACCTCTGATATAAATCTATGTGAACAGCATTACCCCAGCAAATGCCTAGAGCAGCATCTGAGAAAATCAAGAATGCATAAATATGTTGAGCCAGCTAAATGGCAGAGCTGAGAGGAGAGCACGTTTACTGTAAGACAATCAAATAAAATCAGACACCCTGAACAACAATAACTAGAGAAAGAGAGAGAGTAAAAGAGAGAACAAAGGGGAAAAAAGGTTTCAAAAACAGTGCCAACTTGTAGAATAAACAGAAGTGTTAGCTCAACATAATAATAGTGATTATGTAATTTCAATAATCTAGGTCACTGTTGTCAATATCGAACGCATATAAAATAACAATGCAAATTTTTGCAGGATAATAAAACTTCTGTATTGTAATACTTTTAAGACTTTGAGCAAATACTGCGTGAATCAGGCATCAACTTGTTTATCAATTCATGTTTCATTTGTCATCATGTAGTTGCTTTTTATGCATATTAGCATCTGTCGATATAGTTTTCAGGAAATGTATTTGAATACTTTTTAAAATATAAGAGCTTAAACATATTTTCAAAGCATCTTGTTTAAGTTGCATGTAATCAGTTCAAAATGTCTATTGCAATTCATCAAAAACTCTTATTCAAGGAATTGTTTACGTTGTCACTAAAAATATATTTGACAAATGATTTTTCATGCATTAAAAATATAAACAGCAATATTTATTTAATAATTAATTTACTTCATTGGTGTATATATAAGCACATAAGTATATATAACATATTTATTTCAGAATTAATATAGAAATATAAGGTTGAAAATTATTGAACAACACATATACTGCAGATATATAGAGACATTCAGTACGTTAGTGCCGAGGTCAGATGCCTGGGGAAACTGCTGTGTCTCTGAGGTACATCCAGAGACTCTGAACAGAGCAATGGATTTGAGCAGTTCTGAAAACAGAGCTTGACCTAACCACTGAACCACTAATCCAAAATCCAAGAACAGAATAGCACTAGCCATACACTGCAAAACATGCAATATCTATTATCTAACATTTCAAGCCTCTACGATACTAACATCTTCAGAAAATCACAGGGATTCAATGTTACACAGTTCTATACTTCACAATGCAGTGCTGCTGAGAGAGTGACAGTGGTCTATCTGCTATAACACAGCACTGCACCGCAGCAGTGCTGACAGAAACACGCACTGGGATCATTGAACCATTCGGCTTAAACTCACACAGTCCGCTCTCAAGAATGATAACAGAGTTTCCTGCTAATTCTGCACCTCATTGAGACGAGCACTACATCAACCTTACTGCTCTGAGCAGATAACAGCTTCTGGCAGGAGTGAAAGAACTTCGACCCACTTTGGCAGCAAGGCCATATGCTCATGAAGCAGAATAGGCTGAGGAGGTATTTGAATAAGGCACATTCCATAAGTATAAGATACGCTGTGATGTCCCATTACTTTTTTTTAAAGAACTACCAGACATATTTGAAAAAACGATTATCTAATAGAAAGTTAGCTTAGCATGAAAAGTAGCTAGTTTAAAACACTTCTAATGTCTGTACTGTCCATTAAACCAGAGATTTTAGTCCAGAAGCAACTGCATTTGACATTTTTTCACTTTATAAACAAACTTTGTTCAAAATCGTGAGTAAAGAAATAATATCATGGAGGAGACATACTATTGTTCTAAAGGTTAAGATGATGAAGACTTTTTATTGAACGAAAATATGATTTTAATTCAATAAGCATTAAATGAATACATAATAAATATATTTTTTATAATATTAAGGCCAATTCACTCTTCACCAACAGATACAGACAAATGTCAACAAACACGTTACTTGTTGTCATGTAAGAGTGTTACCCTGTCAGCCTCCGTTGCTCATTTATTTTTGCTCATTTTAACATTTTCTGAAGGAAGTCATGTGACACTAAAGTACATAAAGTACAAGAACTGGAGTAATTGCTCAAATAAATGCAGCCTTGGTGAAAATGTAATAATCTTTTCCCCCCGAAATCCTGGATTTTAGTATATACTGTATTAGCTCATTCCAATATTTCAGTTTTTACACAAACTAACTGTTAACTGCACTCATGAAGATAATTTTCAAGTAAATATTAAACATTATTCTTTGATTTGTGATTATCCATAGCAACATGCACACACTTGTTCCCAAAGTCAGTCCCTTTTGCTTTATTTAGGATATACTGTATATTACCCGTTCTTGCATTCTTGTTTATTTGATGAATAATTCCATAAAATAGCATTCAGTAACAGTAAATTATAGTAACAGGGTTGCATGAAAGGCAAACAAATTTTAGAGAATTATTAAAACAAATAAAATAAATAAATAAATAATGTTTTTCTTTTCATTATCAAGTCCTTCTTGTTACTGGTCATTTGTTGAAAACATTTACAAATAAAAGTAATGTTTAATGTTTAGTAATAGTCAACTATAAAATAGTATTAATGCTGGTTATTGCTTGGTATTTCATGAAGAACATTTATAGCAATAATAAGTCTAATAAGTAGGGCATTTTTCATTTAGCAACAATACTGTGAACATCTTTATATACATGAGGAAAAATATTTAAAGATCATTATCATAAAAAAAGGAATGATCTTTCTTAGTGCAACATAATACAATAAAAGTATATTTTCATATGGAAATATCAGTGTGGCACCTGGTGCTAAATCATATTGGCAAAAACAATAGTGTTGACAAAACCATCAGATGATGGTTACAGGAAAGCACTAACTGTTTGTACAAGAAACATGTTTTGTCTGCTGTAAAGGAACCCGGTTCCTTTTATTAATAGTCTGATATGAATAATAAGGAAAGTTGTTCAGTGAAAGCCCCACACAATAATTATACCTTAGGGCCTTTGCTGAACATTTGTCTTCAACTCCAGTTGGAATATGTTTATATGTGACAAAAAAATAGTAAGACAAAACTAAAATGAATGAAAAAAAACAAACAAACAAAAAAACATACCATTTGATAATGCCTGCTGAAGCTCTGTGTCTGATATTGCCCCGCTCCTGTCTTTATCTACCCTGGAGGAAACAGAAAAATTATGAATTATTTGCTAGCCAAAATAATGTAATTCATGTAAAGAAAAAAACGTGTTTTAAAGTGAATGACTTAAACACCATAACAGTGTTTAGAACTCTAATATGACAAGTAAGAAACAATCTCAGGATGTGGGCTTGATCAAATGAAACTGAAAGTAAAAGATATATTGAGAATGTGTGAGACCTTGTGTTTCTAATGTAACACTGAAAGAGGTCCATTTATTGACATCTAAACAGTTTTCTTTTCCTTTGAGTTCACATATGGCGCATTTTAGAAAAGTGTCTTGGGAAGCCATTTGATTTGTTCTTTTATATCCCCACATTTCCCTTCATTGGTTCATTGATGTTGTGAAGGCGCGGCCCCATGCTGATATTTTTATGATTCGTTTCAGTCAAGACATGTCAGCAAACGACTTTAAAAGAGGATAAGTTTGTCTCACGCAGAGCGGGTTGGCTACTTCTGCTATTGGGAGTGTCTTTTCCATTACACATACGCCATAAATCGTAAAAAGGACACGTTTCCATTACAGGCCATCTGAGCTGAATTTAAGGGAATGTTGTTCCATGTGGAAATTACATGTGTTATTTGGTATGGTAGAAAGAGGTTGAGTTTTACAAAATCCTGTGCTACATTATTATGAAACAAGCACGAAGCAATATGCCTGAGCACATCAACAAAACCCCTGTATTTCTAGGAGGCTGCTGAAAAAAAACCCTGAAAAACAGAAGTGAAGGGGTAGAGAGAGGCCTCCTCAATAATTTGGACACCTAAAACCTTGAAGGAGAGTCTAGTCTGGGCCATAACCACAGTAAACTGTGAAAGGAATTCTTGTTGGCTTGTTTATCTAACAAGACCCTGCCCAACCAGGCGATATTTAAACTCGTGACTCTTATTCACACAAGGAATTTTGAAACAACCATCAACTTTAATCAGGCTTTTTGTAGTGAATTCTGATAACACATGGTTTGAGAATCATTTGATTTACTAGCTGGACTGATTAAACCAGAACTTCCATTCAAGGAAATTATGATCAAAAACATCTGGGTCGCTTTTTCCTAAAAGGAAAGTGAAAAAAAAAACAAAAAAAACACACAAATTACTTCTATATTTTTCACAATGTTTCAGTAACTATGTAGGGCCTTTTCCCACTCAATTCTCTATTATATCACAGCGATCAAGCAAAATAACAATCAAACCACTGTATGTTCAGAGAATAGTACTAAATGTGCACAGTAAAAATGTACAAAATTAAAAATAAATAAATAAAACATTTAATAAATAATACAAATAATACAACAGTAGTATAGTGAATAGAAATGTAACAAAATAGAAACAAAATATTTTCCAAATAATACTTTACACATATATTTGTAGTATTTTTAAGCATACATTTAATAGATAGATAGATAGATATCTTTTACATATAGGATGGGGGAAGGATTATCATATTTGGGGGTCTCTGTTTTCTAAACAAATCGTTATAATAGTAAGCAACCACTTAATGTTACAGGTCATATACACTAAAAGTAATCATAATCCAGCCTTAATACGACAAAGTTTCATGTAAGTTCGCACTTCAATATTGTCATGGAAACTCTTAAGTAATACACATACTCACAGATGACTCACATGTAATGTACAGATCAACACTGGTGACTCACGAACACCTTTAGACATTCCCGAGTCATATGACCAAGGGACTATCATACTGAGAATATTAGAATATAACAGGAATGTTGCTGGAATACATTGTTTGAGTTCGTCTATTTCTGCGTTTTGACGTCAGTGTAATGCTATAAGGCGCGTTTAAACGAGTTCTTGAGTTCAAAACGAAAGTTAAACTAAGTTAAACTTGACAAGGCATCTTAAAAACGTTGTATACATTGACAACATAGCGACGCGACGGCCCGATACGTCAGTAACGTTAGGTGTACAGCAACAATTAAAAAACACAAGAACGCGTCCCGTGTGAACGGCCCTTAAGATTCAATCCTCTGCAGTATTACATAATTCATTACTATAGAGACGAGCAACTTAGTTAAACCAAACCAACTCACACTCTGCTCACTTACATGCGTAAAAATAAGATCGTGTGGCATTCGAAACTGCTGAAAACTACGCAAATGCGTAACGTTATCTTAAAAGCTCAGTTGCAATAACTGAATAACAGTGTTGAATGGCGTAATAATTAAAGTCAGACGAGAAGGGTCTGCTATCAGCTGAAAAGCAATCGAAAAACGGCGGAAGTAACTACAAAATACTACAGACATTTGCTTTTGCGAGCTATACAACCCTGTACTAAAGTTCCCCAATGCATTTCGTATTTTCTTGTACGTGACTTGCAAGAGCAAGCTCTTTCCTGCTTCGCTTGTCAAATCGACAGGCGTTCAAATGCGGAATCGGTGGTCGTGTTTCACTCACCTCTGAAATATATTCCATAAAAAGCCCTGATCCGGCGGCGCGCTGTTATAGTGTGCTGGTCTATACTGATTATGGTAGGCCATGTCCTCTGCTTGCCCCGCTAAACGCTAAAATGCGCTCTATGAGCAGCGAAATTCAACTTGCTTAAATCTGAGTAAAAAGATTCTTCACGCAGAGGCGTGGCGTGAAACTCCCCACTTCCCATTAAAAATTAGCGCACGTCACGCGGGGCCGCCCCCTGTGAACTCTCTCGGGGACTTTCTTCTGTTTTGATTGGCTCGTCTCATGCCAGCGCGGACTGTTTGCGCTAAATGGGCGGGGCCAACTGTCTGACTAATGGAAAATGTGTGTTCTTAAATGAAATATTTCTTTGTATTTGACAGATTTCGACAGAATAAATGCATTTCTTCATTCAAAGCCAAAGTGATAAATGTTATGGGGTTTGTAGGGAAGCGTAATTTATTAGACATTCTGACTGTCACATAAATAAATAATTTGTCACTTTAATACATACGTTTGTAAAATCTAAAATGAGTTTTGATTTGAGCGTAATCATTATTATTTTCATTTATTTATTATTACTATTCTTTTATTTAATTAAAAATATTTAGAAATGTTAAAATTATCTACAGTCCCTCAGATGTGTCAAAACATACTAAGCTGCCTTCCTAGACCACATTGTAAAGCCTCAAAACGCGCCAAAATGCTGTCTACGTAGGCAGTTCACAGTAGGCTTTGAGACACAGCCCTCGTGTCATCTCATCTGTCCATCAATCCTCACAGAAATAACTGATTGAAAAAAACATCACCTTATTGATTTAGAGTCTATCTGAGGAAATTCACATTATCTCCTCGTGATTTTGGCAGAAGTCAAGTGTGACCAAAGGTTATCAGATAAGATTTTAAATTAGATATCGATTGGGTTAAGATTTGTGTAAAACCGAACTCTGAGGTAAAATGTTTTATTATCCAAACGTGCTTCAGCGTCACACTGGATGCTTCTCTACTATCTGGTATGTACTATAGCGTAAAAAATGTTAATGAATGTAACTAAATAATGGCCGTTTGTTATATAAATAAATAACTGGACCGTTTTTTAGTTTGCTATTAGCCAAGCTTTTAGACAACTGGCTAACTTCATAAGTTAAAAAGTGAAATGTACGTTAACTCTAAAAAATATGAAACGTTAAAATAAACTCAATAAAAGATATAACGTTAAAGTTACTGAACGTGCAATTACTTTTATTTGTATTATCTGAGTCAACAGCACATTTAAGAACAGAGGTTTATGTCAAAACATTGAATCATGTTTTGTTTGTTGAACTTTAGTTGTTTGTTTGTTTTGTTTTCAGGTTGGCAGCAACTAAAGGCATCAGGATTTCCAGAAGAGAGTATCTCAAGGTCAACGTCGGACAAACATGGTCAGAGAAATCTTTGTTTCTCATTCAAACATGCAATTTTATGATGATGAGTGGCATTCTTTCTTTCAGGTGTCTTTTGTTCTTTTTGTCATAATTGTGAAATATTAATCAGTGTGTTTGTGTATATTTAGTGAGGACATTGTGGATTACGTGATGGTCCAGGTTCCTCCGGTCCATCCCAGTCTTCCCCGGCCCCGTTTCTCTCTTTACCTGTCCTCTCAGCTTCAGTATGGCGTAGTCATCGTCTACCATCGCCAGTGTGCTTTTCTACTGGGTGAGATAGTCATCATGACTATTAGATGCATTGGCTAGTGTAAATAGTACTGCTTTGCTTAGCATTTAAGAACATTTCTACAACACACCAATGAAATAGCCTACTTATATCAGCCCAACCAAAACCGATCAAAGCAACATACACAAAAAATACTAGCCCAAAATTAATTTCATTCATTTACTCACCTTTGCATTGTTCCAAATCTGTAGGAAGATATTTAAAAGAATGTTTGGCAACCAAAAAACATTTTTCCTATTCTATATATTATATTTTTTGAATATGCAAGGGAAGTCAAATGGAAACTGAACTGTTTGGTTACTATAAAGCTTCTTTAAAGTATGACAAAATATTAAAATGTTATGATTCAGAAGACATGATTACAAACTGCTTGTGTTTAAAGTATGTTAAGACAGTTATGAAAGTGTACTCTATGTAAATTTAAGTGGCCTTTTATTTTTAAAACATTGCATTCTAAGATTTGAAGCACACTGCAAGTGCACATTATACATACAAGCATTAATGTGCAATACAAGACTGACAAAACAATGTCAAAAATGTACTAATAAAACATTCTCTAATAGTGTTTGATGTAACACTTGTTCTGGTCAATGTTCTCAGCTGGTCCTAATGAGTATATCTACCTTTATGTGACCATATGAGTAAAGCACATATGGTCAGTGGCACACACTATTATCTTGTATTGATCAGCCGGTTATATCTGAGAAACCTTTTGCTTCCCAGCAGAATAAACCGTTATTAAAATGCTTTAATTTGTTCCCCAGCGCAAACAACAAATTAATGCTGTTGTGAAATCTTCACTCTAGGCTAACTATAAAACGCATGGTCATGTATTGAGTGTGTTTGGAGATTAGCATGGAACCAATAAGCAACCATTAATAAGAGAACAATTCAAGTAGGCTAAGATTGAAGCATTCATCAAAATGACATGATATCACAAAAGAACAGGCAGAAATGAAGACGCATGTAAATATGAGCAAAGAGATGCCTTTGCTTTCATAAGGTAGCATCTCAAGATGACAGCTTAATTTACAGAGGTGTTTAATTTATGAGCAGGACAAAATGGACCAGAATTCATTTGAATATCAAATGATGATGTTTTTAAACTACGATATTTTTCACTATGTAGACCAATTCTAAACCCATTCCACCCAAATCATTTATCAAAACTGCAAAAACAGGCAAGAAATCATTGGGGTTATGATATAAAAATGAGAACATTAACATATGATTTACATACCAATGCCTGTTTAATATTCATAAAACCTCTCAAGCTTTGACGTTAATAAATGACAGTGTTAAATATCCCAGTACACAGAAGTTACCTAATCATTACAGAGGTTGTCTGGGTATGAAAGTCTTAAAGGAATTGGTTCACCCAATAATGAAAATTCAGTCATTAATTGCTCACCCTCATGTCGTTCCAAACCTGTAAGAGCTTTGTGACATCAGTGATTCAACCATAATTTTATGAAGCTATGAGAAAACTTGACGAGAAAACAAAAATAATGACTTTATTCAACAATTCGTCTACTCCATATATTGCCATTTTGGGGAGTACCAGATACATAAACATATGCAACACTTGTACTCGTTGTTAATGTATGTGAAACTCTCTTTAATGCAGCTTGAAATCCTGATATCACAAGGATTATTTTCACAATGTTCTTGCTACATTTCTGAGCCTTGATCGTGTTAGGATCCCTACTGTCTGTGGAGGGTCTGAGCGCTCTCGTAATTCATCAAAATATCTAATTAATGACATGAATGAGTAATTAATGACAGAATTGTAATTTTTAGTGAACTATCCCTTTAAAGGGATGTGTACTGTTTATATTTATTATCTATATTTAAAAGCACACACATACAGTATATATTTTGAAAATATTTACATGTATATCTATAAATTCATATCATTTATATCTAAATATATTTATTATATAAACACAACATATTTTTTCTTAAATATATACACTATATATACATAATAAATATACCAAGTACACACACATATATTACGTGAACAAAAGGTTATATTTTGGATGCGATTAATCGTTTGACAGAACTAATTTTATTTTATATTATTTAAAGATTAGAGAGATTGTAAATACCTATATTGAATGGAATTACTAAATAAAAACAAAATAAAAATGTGGGCGCAAAGAATCTTACATTGTGAACAGACTCAGAAAAAAAACAAATGTCTACTTTTTTAAAAATAAATAATTTACAAAATGGAGAAAATTGTGAATGATTTTTCCATTTCTAACAAATGAATACAGTCTTTATATTCCAAATACACTGTCTGCATATGTGGTTTTATTATACTGAAATAAACATTTTCTGTTTCATTTCCCCACAGAGGAGGTCCAGCAGACTATCGAGCGTTTGCTTCGCTCGAAGAGACACTTGAACATTGACATGCCAGACACTGATAGGTCAGATTCAGGGCCGTCACTGTCATGTTGTGTCTCTAATGTAATTCATTCTGACACAGACATTCAGCTGTTTATATGACTGCTGTTGCTATGATTCCCTCTGAGAAGCTGTTCTGGGATTGTGTTTCCTTCTAGGTTGGTGCTGAATGTCCCGGACTCTCTGTTCCAGCTGGAGGAGGCAGAATGGGCACTGGAGCCGTTTTTTGGAGTGATGGGGGTTGACTGTGAGCCACCTAGTCCTTACTTTTCATCTCAGGTAATGAACTGCAGCATATACATACAGTTTGCATGAATTATTCAATGGAATCATATCTAGAGACCAGAATATCTCGGATCCACTGAGCATTTGCATAATAGTGAATTTAACTAACACATCACATGACTCTCATACTGACCTGTTTTTAAGCCATTAAGCCATGAATTTATTGTTTATCATCAAAGCAGTGTATAGAGGGCTCATCTCCTCTGGTGGCAAGAAAGGAAATTGCATTGCCTAAAGGTGAGGTTTTGAAATATTGCAGCTGATGTGGGTCAAAGAGCTGCTCTTTATGGTTTTCACCCAATCTCTCCCTGTCTTTCCCTTTCAAGGCCTCATTGCTTCTTCTGAATCAATCACTATCAAAGATGCAGACCTGGTGCCTGTGCTAGCAGCGGAGGTGATTTTCACTCTACATGCCTCTCACTCCTCCATACTGGCAATAGAAAATGCACTGAGATCTATATTTGAGTCTGTGTCTGCAGCCTTTGCTAACACCAAACACATGACACTACTTCTGTACCATTTGCCTCCACAAAATTCATACAGCTCTTTGTGAAGTTTTAGATGAAAACAGATCATCTACCCACATGAAGCTTAGTCACGGATAACACCAGATGATATTATTCATTCCTTTTAATCTGTGTTTATTGTGCGACACAATTTATATGCTGTTTCCCAATCTCGTATTCCTGATTCTATTCCAGTTTGGTGGTGCAGAGTTACCTGAAGTCACGGCTCAGGAGATCGACATGCTCATAGAACAGCAAGATCAGTTCCATCTTAGTGGTGAGATTGATTGATACTGATAGACACTTAAATGAATACTGATCTCAATTAGGAGAGCTAATGTGTCATTATTAGCCATTCACAGGCCCACACAGAATTTTTGCCCACAGAAGTCTGCAGAATGCTTTGCAGATTTCTGCTGAATTGGAATGAACTAACACATCCCCCGCACCTTGTGTGTTCGTTTGTTAAATATTTTGGCTAGTTTGATAAATGCATTAAATATAGTACTGTCAGCTCTGTTTAACATTTTCATCCCTTAAAATATGGCAAAAATATATATTTTCAGATAAATACACATACAATATTACTAATATTCATTGATATATTTACAATATTATTTATATATAATTAAGAATACAAGAACAAAAACAGTAATATTATGAAATATTATTAACAAATATTACATAAAAATATGTATATTTGTTATGTATATATAAAAAGGATTTGTAAACAAAAATGTTTATTTTAGATGCAATTAATTGGGATTAATTGTTTGACAGCACTAATTTAAAATTACATTTATTCCTAAATATTCAGCATTATTACAGTCTTCAGTGTCAACATAATTAGCAAAAACATACATTTACAAAAAATTTGGATGTCATTAATCATAACAAATTTTTGCCCATCACTAATTATTATATAATGTTAAAAATGATCAGTGTATTTTTGTGGAAACTGTACCTTTTTTTCACTGTGACTGTTTAATGAATAGTTTATGGAATCAAAAAATTATTTCTTTAAAAAAAAAATTCATAAAAAATCCCACACTTTGGAATGGTTGTGTAATTGATTTTATTCCCATTTCGGTTTTGCAGATATCCCCTAAAACCCACCACAGAAAATTCCAAAAATATACTGTCTGCACTCATTCGTAACCTGATCACTTAGATCACTTTGTCTGTAACTACCTGCCACAAATAGCATTTTCTAAAGATATGAGTCTATAAGTCTTTTCTGTATGCTCTCTCAGATGAAGAAGATAAGGAGAGGGAGAGGGCGACAGAAGTGGAGAAATCAGGAGATCTGGATCCTGCTATGGTCTCTATAGAACAGTGAGTAACACTGAGCGAAAAGGAGATAAGAAAGTTAAGGAAGTACAAGATTAAAATTTGGTTAGTCACACTGCACCCAATTCTGATTTGTTTGTCAAATTCTTTTTGGACTGACTGTCTGCATTGTAATTCCACAAGACCTGCTTGTTCAGACACAGTCAATTACTGGTGTATCTATTTAGTGGTAATGACTTAAGCTTCAGCATAATGTTAATGGTTTAAATAAGAACGCATTATGCATTTCTTCATGCCTATCATGACATCTTGCTGCAGCGCTGAACTCATGGAGTGCAACATAAGCTTGAAAGCATTAACATAGTTTATTAAATGGTGCACTCATTCACTACACAGCAGATGCCATAGTTCACTGTATAAAAGAAGAGTGAGCAAACATAACACTGCTGAGCATTTTCTATAACATTACATACACGTTGAACCTTCAATGACTAAAACTACTTTAAATTCAGAGCAGATCCTTTTCAGGTTATAGTATGTAGTTCATTTCATGCAATCAGGCAGACTCTTGGTTTAGTTGAGACTCAACAAAACATCAATTTAGATAGACAATGACAGCTGTTGTGCCAAATGTCCTTGACCTAAATATATCTGAAATATAGAATGTGCTTGGCTGCACAGTTTAATGGAGCCCATAATGTTGGCCTGAACCTGTTTACTTGTGTTGACCAGATTCACACGATTTTTAACCATCACTGAATGCATGTTTGCAGACTGAAGAACAGCGAGTGCATCGTGGATGAGGGAAATGGGCGTCCTACAGAGGTCACCTTAGATAGGGTGGCTTTGGAGATGACCCCTCCTCCCATCGCCATGCCACCAACCACAGAAGCCAGTGAGAGAGACGTGGAGATGGAGCGCTCTAGTGAGGTTTGTGTGTGTAGCCATGTCCACATTACCTTGCCCATTATGCTCTAGCGTTATATAATCCATATGTGTTTTGAAGCGTGAATGCCTTTGTAGCAAAAGCAGTTACATTGGCCTGAATCCACAACAGTTTGCTCAGTGTCTTAATAACCTCTCGCTCTTTCATTCTTTCTCTTGTTTTGTCCCTTGTTCTTAGACACTCCTAGTGGAGAAGTCTGTGCCTCCAAAGAGACAGGGTCGCAAACGGCAGCTGATCTTCGCTGACCAAAACACACAGATTTCCCAGGATGCAATGCGGCAACAAATCAACAACCCTCTGATTGAAACTCAATCTCTGGTGGGAGCTCGGAGATAGATAGCTAATCTAATCAGTAGTGCTGGAAATCTTTAGACACCTCATGATTTGATTTGTTGTAGTTTCAGGGAGTCACGGTGTGATTACAAAAACGATTCTAGATGCATCTTAATTTTCCTGCAATAGCTTAGGGGCACAAATCTTTTAACGGGAGTCTCTTTCTTATGAAAATGTGAAAAAAACATAACATAACACAAAACATATTGCAATAGATGTTAAATTGCGTTCAATTGAACATACTGAAGAGGATACTTTGGGGTATGACAGAGTTAAAATATGTGATGTTGCCAAAGTAATTTCGGGAGGAGCGCGAACCATTAATCAGACACAGCTGACGCCGTATTACCAATCATTACCTATCATCTCATCAGCCAATCCAATTCCAACCCATCCACTATAAATAAGCCAGTTTCCTTCCCTTCCGTATCTCATTACAAGCATCCCTCCTCCGCCCCTTCTCCGCCTCATTCGCACTATCCTACAGGGGTCCGAGCCAGACGCCGAGCTCAACCCTCGCTAGGGTTCATACTTCCAGGGCTTGGAGTCCGCCGGGCTCCCGGCTCACGCCCATTACAGCACGCCAAATTATTACTACCGCGATTATAAGGAAACGTGAATTATTGAAATATTTACTGTTGCTTGATTGTATTGACCTTTAGAGAAATATATCTAATAAGTTAAGAAAAATGGCAGGAAATAAATAGGCAAAAATTGTGAGATAAGTATTTATGTTTTTTCTAACTCTAATTCAGTCATTTACAAAATAATAAATATTTTTAATAAATATGATTTATATAAATTATTTTTAATACATACTGTTCATAGCTTTGTGGTCGATAAGATCGTTTTAATGTTGTTTAAAATAAGTATTTCTTTTGTGCTCATCAAGGCTGCAGAAATACAATAAAACTGTATCACTGTGAAATATTATTACAATTTAAAATAACCGTTTCCTATTTTAATATGTAATGTAATTTATTTCTGTGATAGCAAACCTGAATTTTACTAATTATACTACAGCAGCCTTTACTATTTATTCATAGATAAATCAAAAGTTCAAAAGAACATCATTTACTCAAACAGAAATATTTTAAACAATATAAAAGTCTTTAACCAGTTTAATGTTTCCCTGCTGAATAAAAGTATAAAAATAAATGTATGAATAAAATATTAATTTTTAAAAAATATTACTTACCCTAAACTTGTATTTAAAATATTTTAGTTTAAAAATTGCAAAGCATCTGCTTTGCTGGTGAAACTTTTATTTTTCTCCAACACTATTAAATCATTTGCTTATGTAATAAATATGTGATTTGATTTATCTGTCACACTCTTTCTTTCTTTTTTTTTCCTAGTCTGACACTCTCATAAGTATTCCTGCCTCTCGGAAGTCATCAGCAGCAGTTCTGCTCAGCACACCGTGTAACTGTACGTTGTGGCACACTGTGTCCCAGCACCACTCATAAATGCTTGCTTAATATCATTGGACACAAAGTCATCAAGAGCCCTACAGAATGTATACAGCACAAATATTTATAAACAAACTACTGCATCAGCTTCTTTAACTTGCACTGTACAGTTTAGCTGATTATAATAATGAAACCACTGGACCATCAAAAGGCTCAGCAGTTTTATCAGAAGTCAGGAAGTACCTTACCCTAGCATACTCCACTCTTATAATCACTGACAGGCTTCTCCTCCTTGCATTGCAGTGCTCATCCACCCTGACCTCCAGGCACTATGGAAATGCTGCAGTGTTTCTTCTGCGCTCCCCCGTCCCTCCAGGAAACGGCAGGGGCAGGAGGAGAGTGAGCTGTGGGAGATGGAAAAAGACAAAAGAACGGAGAGGAGCCGGGAGTCTAGCAGAGAGGTGAAGAAATCTTAAGTTACTCATCTGGTCACGTCAGACACAGAGCACTGATCTTTCAGAGTTCAAGGTCATGACCTGTGAATGCATTTTTACTAACATTCACCCCAAAATTAAAATCTCGTTATCGTTTACTCATGAGATGAATTCTAATGTACTTATCCACATGTCATGAGGGTCTGTAAAGGATAACAGAATGCTAATTTATTGGAGAACAATACTTTTAAAGCCTTTTTGAGGAAGAAGTGCACTTTATTTGTATTGAACATACACTAGTGGTGTACTTCAAGCACTTTTTTTACAGTATGTGCACTTCCCTGGTAAATACATGGTAAATATATTGTATCTACAGGCAAAAGAGTGATAACACAAGGTACTTACCTGAAGTGTATATACATGGTAACAAATAAGAAAGGCTTTCTGAATATCTATATTTTACATTTTATAAACCGTTGACCAGATAGTGGTGTTCCAGCGGATGATGTAAGATATAGGTGTAGTGTAAACTTTGGTGAGAAGTGAGAAAGCCAAACAGAACACTGGTCACAAATTAGAAGATCAAAATAAGGATTTTCATATAAGCCAAGAGGAGACCGGTTTTCATTTGCTGTAAACTTGGTTCTTGTGAGACTAGCATATTCTCATCTGAGCTTAAACTACACCTATGTTTCAACATCATCCACTGGAGCACAGCTCGCGTTAATTTGCAACAGTTAGTGGAAACTAGCAATTACACTATTTTTCTTACACAAACACTTTACATTAGAAGACCTTGATTAATCCACTGGAGCCATGTGGAGCCTTTTTAATGAGAGATGGTTGCATTTTTAATATAACTCAGACTATATTCATCTGAAAAAATAAAGTCATATAGATCTAGGAAGGCTTGAGGGTGAGTATGTAAATTATGGGGTAATTTCCCAATTGGGTGAACTATCCCTTGAAGTATTGAATAATTATTTAATATTAATCCTTGATGATCTGTTTCCATGCTTTAAAGTTTCTCAAATAACAGGAAACAGAACAGTGACAGGAACTAGCTTGCCGTACATGTTTTACATGTTTTTAAAGGTTACTGTGTGTGTGTGTGTGTGTGTGTGTGTGTGTGTTTTCTGGCTATCGATGATAATTCTGATTTATTAAATAAGAAGACATACAAAATCACTGTAAAAACCATTAATATGTGAACAAAATGAAAGAATAATTTCAAACCTGGTTTTCTCAAGCTTTAATATTTCTGTTTATGCAAATTAGAGAATATTTAAATAGATAGTGCCTCATTTGTGTATTTAAGTGTTTGGAAACATTCCATTTTCGTATTCTTTTAAAGTACCTTATTAATAGCAAGTACTCTTGATAAAAGTATGCTAAAGTGTGCTTTTTTCCTCTAGAGATCCCTTAACCCACTTCCCTTTCTGTGTGTTTTTTTGGATGTTTAGGTGGTCAGGGAATCTGAAGCGGCTGCTCTGGCCCTGTCTGAGCTCTCAGGTGAATACTAAATCCTTTTTCTCATAATAAGATCAATGACATTTTAGTGTAAAATCCCACCTGTTTTTGTAATGGATATAACACACCATGTCCGAGCACTTCCTGCTTACTTTAGCCTCTTTGCTCAATATGTCAATCATACTAAAGGCTGTAGGTCCATCAGGGGCGAATGAATGACTGATATGGCTGTGTGTTTGTCCAGCTGGTTCAGACATGCCGCTGGATGTGTCAAAAGGAGACAAGTCTCAGAGTGACCTCATCACTCCCACCAGCAGATGGTGAGACATTCAAAGAAAAACACAAAATGCATTTTTAAAAAAAGAAGCCGTTACTAAACACTGAATGTCGGAACGTGTGTCATACTCAAGATTGCAGTTTTACATCATACGATCTTATAGGCTTATGCATTCATAATAACAAGAACGCTGCTGGTTCAAGTCAGCATGAAATCCTGTGAAATAAAATTTATGTAAATAGGTCTCCTATAGAAGAGGCTCCTGTTTCTATGGAGGTGATATTAGAGGAGCGTGTAGAACTGCCACAGGCAGACACAGAGCCTGAGATGGATGTCATCACCACGTCCGAACTTCTCCGGTGCGTTGAGAAGCTTAAGATCTAACCATGTCTTTGTGTGCGTAACTGTCTTGTGTGATCCAGACGTCCATCAGATCTTTTTTCAGTCATTTTTTTGTGCTATACAGACTGATCAACAGCTTTACCAAGCGCTTTGGAAAGGTTTGCTTTCACTCACTGCTGACCCCAGAGGCCGAGCGCAGCACTGCAGCTCATCTGTTCTACAAAATACTGGGTAATCTAGTTTGCACCGAGTAGATGTTTGCATTTACTGTTTCACGGAGTGTATATGTGACACGTGATCTGTTTGTTCTGCAGAGCTGCTCTGCAGTCTGAAGTTAAGTGCACGTCAGACTGAAGCGTTTGGAGTCATCACCATTACCATGAACCGTTGAACACACACACCTAAGTGCAAACATACGTGCTCTCAAACATGTTGAAGCTGTTAAAATGTTTTAAACTCTTTCTGATGGCACACACACACACACACTGTTAGGATGAGCTATATTAAGCCAGTTCAGAAGTCAGTTTAAATATGCAGTTTGTAGTCTTAACAAAGAAATATAAAAATGGTTGTAATAGTTGTGATGATTATGAATGATCAGTTACTGTTATTATTATGTTAACATAATAAGCATTTAAATTTAACTGCAGTGTGAATCGCAATAACATTTTTTTTTAATGTTTTAAACTTCTTATGATGGTTAATGTGTTCATTTTTTAACTTTTTATATTTTTAACTTATTTAATATTTAAGTTATAATATAATGTACATATGAGTTTTTGATGTTTTTAAGCTATGCACAAGTTGTGGAATATATATGCCGAATGAGTTCTACAGAATTTGTCTCAATGCCATTTGCAATATAATACATACATTAAAATTATATACAATTATTGTTTGTGTATATTTTCTGTGGCAAAAAAAGAAAAAAAAAACAACTGTGTGACTTCATTTTTAACTTTCAATTTCTTTTACATTGATTTATATCACTTGTTCCTATAGACCTATTATTACTATATCACAGGTCCACCTAGTATTTACACACATAGTGCACATTATTAAACAACTACCATATCTGAGGTAAAGATAAATCCTTAAAGTTACAATATAACAAAAGAGACAGATTTTGTGCGCTATTCTGTTAGTTGTTGATTGGATGGATGGAGGCAGACCTGAACGTGAACTTACAGATTATTATTTTAAGAAATATGCAGGGTTTAAGCAGATTAAAGTGTCCCTATTATGTTTTATAAGGTTCATATTTTGGTTTCGTGCGTCCCAAACAATGGGTTAACATTCATACAAGATGAAAAAAAAAACATTTTCTTATAATATACACGTGCACTTTCAGAGTTTTCATTCACTTAGATGTGTTATACACTCAAATAATAATCCATAATAGATTCACTTTAAATTAGTTTAAATTTAAATTAGTAGAAAAATTCAATTGCCCCTATCAGTTTTAGTCCATAGGGGGCAGTGTAGGACCTCTGTAACAATTAACTCGGCCAGCAGTTATTCCTTTGTGCTTTGTTGACAGTGGTCTGACACAGGTCATGATCTCATGACTGACTTATCTCACGCTGTTAAACTAGAGCCGTGAAGCAGATATCACAAATGTAACACCAGCCGGCAACAACAACAGAGGACCAGAGCAGTCCACTGAATGCAGTAAAACCCATGCCAACATTTCTGCTGCGCTGATTACAAAATGCGAGGAGTGACGTAGGCAAAACAGACATATATGGTTAAGCAATAGCTAGCATACAGATGAGGAGTCACGGTAAAACTATGAACGATCAACAACAGCTTCACACCGTCCTCAGATAACCACCATCCCACCCCATAGCACAGATGCTGGGAATTTCAGATGATCTGTGAGAAATTGTTTAATATCTGGCTTTCTCGTGGTTAAGGGAATCCCAGTATGATGTTACATACAAATATTGTAGGCTATGTGGCTACGTATTGATATGACATATACATTTCACAATTATGCACATTAGTGGGTATGATATAATTATCGGCAAAAGCACAAAATGTAAATTTAGGGCAATATTTACTATTGTAGCACTTGTGAGCACAGGATACTGGAATGTTGCGTATCCTGAACAGCTTAGTGAAAAAAGAGGACAGAGGTTCAGAGGTCACACTGAGACTCGTACCACACGACCAGGAACATGCAGAGTTATGAGGTGACATGTTTTCTGGAGGCATTCAAATGTGGCACTTTACTGTAAGCACACAGTAAATCACTCATTTCAAGTAATCACAGACAGGAAAAAATAAAACATGCTTAGAACGTAGTTGGGTTACTTGAGTTAAATCTCTTCCAGAGAGAGTAAACTACTAAGCTGAAAATTCGTGTCCTTGGTGTCAAAAGATTTTTGTAAGAACATTGGTATCTTTACATAGAATTATCTGAGGCGTTTAGTTCATTTAAAATATTTTGTGCAAAACTTAATGCTGGGGTAGTTTGGCTGGATAGTTTTAGGTTATCTGTCTTATCTATCTATCAATGTTGTTAGTTAACAGCAAAATAATTAAGTTATTCATATCTGGTGGATGATTTCATGCAGGGAAACCACTTGATTTGTGCAAATGTTAATAAAGCGAGGCTCCTATGTGTTAGTCTAGTTAATATAATTAAAATCAACATAATTTCTTATTATTATGTAAAAATACAAATGTGTGAACATATGTGTTAGTTAGATAATATCAATCATGTCAACACACATTGTTTCTTTTACATATTGTGTATATTTATTTTGTATACATACATATGTATATATTAAATTATGTAAACAAAGACTTATTTTGCATGAGATTAATCGTTTGAAAGCACAATATATATATATATATATATATATATATATATATATATACTACCATTCAAAAATTTGGGGTCAGTAAGATAGTTAATGGTTTTTAAAGATGTTTCTTCTGCTCATCAAGGCTGCATTTATTAGATTAAAAATCCAGAAAAAACTGTAAT
>JAUCMS010000052.1:11683780-11710838 GCA_032357445.1 Enteromius radiatus | reverse complement strand
AATAAATCAGCAGATTAGAATGATTTCTGAAAGGATCATGTGACACTGAAGACTGGAGTAATGATGCTTTGTATCACGGGAATAAATTACATTTTAAAATATATTCAAAAGAAAATTGAAATAATATTTCACAATATTATAGTTTTTCTGGATCTTTAATAATAAATGCAGCCTTGATGAGCATAAGAAACATCTTTAAAAACCATTAAAAACCTTACTAACCCCAAATTTTTGAACAGTAGTGTATATTCATATCTGATCATGAAGGGAAATCCCAAATGTAGCTTGTTTGTGCTAATGTTAACAAAGTGAAGCCCCAATTTATTAGCTAGATAATATTAGTAATATCATCATAACTCCTCCATTTACTACTTAGTGCAAAATTTAATTATTTCAAATTTCATTTCATTTCAAAGGAAACCTCACACTTATTTTAGTTTATTTAGTTGCTAAATTAAATTAGCTACATACTTAGTCATGTACTAACTGTAAGCCAATCATGTTTTTTATTTTGTGCAAATTTGGTGCAACATTTCACAAAGGGAAAGAGGCATTAAGCAAGCCTCCCAGAGCTAGTTAGCTGGTTCACAGACTAAACATAGGTAGTGCACACCAACATTGGAGAGGGAAAAGATGATTTAATAATATAAACAACACTCCAGTCCATACTGTAATTCGTCAGCCTCTGACAGACTAATAAACCTCACACGTCAGCGCCACATTACACACATTCACACAGACCATTTAAATCTCCACTGGACTTCTGAACGCTCCCCAGTGTCTCACACCACCTCAATCCAACAGAACAGAGAGAAGGACCTGGGAAGACTTCTATCTACATCTGGTTTAATTTGAAAAACGACAACTAACTTGAGATCAGAATTACCATTTCAACCAGGGAGGAATCAAAGGAATCAACTCAATGATTATAGACGACAGGAAGAAAAGCAAAGAGGAGCAGCTGCCAGTTAAAGACAACAGTGTCAAGCTGGCAGGCCAGGACAAAGATCCAGAAGTCCAGCGTGGGGTCAAGCTCCAGGAGAAACAGGTGAACGGTGACGGCCCTTTAAACTCCCCAACCAATGATAAAATGGCGCGAGCCGAGCTGGACTGGACGGTTCCCATGTGTGTGCACCTACCCATCGAAGTTCTCAACCCTGACCAGGCGTTTCCCTTCTTGAACACCACGCTCGCTGACCTGGGCATTGAAGAGTGAGTTCAGACGTACAGATGCATTTGTATGTGTATATTATTTTATTGTCTTGATATGTCCGTGTGCACCCAGATCAGCGGTGAAGGAGCGGGTGGTGTGGGTGGACACCAAGCGCACCCGGGTGAAGGGGAAGTCTGGGAAGCTGAAGGAGAAGGAGGTGACCGTTCTGGAGGTGCGTGTGAAAGCGCAGCACCCTGGAGAGCGTCAGTGTCAAGAGGTCCTCTACAGCACCGAGTCCCACACCGATCGCTCCTTCTGCAGAAGCGGGGTGGACATCATCCCGTGGAGACACACACACCCAGGTGTGGGAGGTGTGGGAGGTGTGGGGGGGGGGACATAGAGCAGCTAAAATGATCATTTTTAACTGACAAACAATATTCAGCTTTAGCATTTTGTTGATTTAAATGCTAATAAATGAAATAAAAATGAAAAAAGCACAATATAGACATATCGAAACAATAACTAATAAAAACAACAAAACATTTAAAATATAGTTAAAAATCTATATACAAAATAAATATGTTTTATGAGTGTAAGTACAAGACATTATATTTGTCCACATTAGATTAGTAAAATAAATGTACTATTTACAAACTTTTTGTATGGAAGAATTAATGTGTTTTACCAAAAAAAATAGCTGCACATTTCTGCTTTTAAAATTGCCATGTTCATTTATTATACATTTAATATTAAATTAATATTAGAAAGGAGCCTAAATTATTGTCTGTGTTAATCGAACCTGGAAAATAGAATTAAAAGATTGATTAATCGCATCCAAAATAAAAGTTGTTGTTTAAAATCTAGGTGTACTGTGTATATTTTTTATGCGTATAGAAATACAGACAAACACAGTATATATTTTGAATATATTTATATTCTTATATTTTAAATGATATATAAATATACGGAATATATAAACAGCATTTTTCGTAAATATATACATGCTTGTGTTTGTATTTATATATAGACATAATAAATATACAAAGTAAAAAAAATTGTTTTGATGCGATTAATCACGATTAATAGTTTGAAAGCGCTAGTTATTGTTATTATTATTATTCAAACTACCTTTCATTTAAAAAATATCTAAATTTAGTTTTAGATAAATAAATTTTATTTAGGTGTTAGGTGTTTATTTCTAAATTAAATACTAAAGCAAATAGCAATTTTAAAGTCAAAAGAACAAAACTACAAAAAAAAAATTCTAAAAATAATAAAAAAGCTTAAAATGAATAATAAATAATTAATGCTAAAATAACACTGCAGTAAAGTTTATGTCTGCTGGATTTTGCAGTTGAAAACTTATGATGATAATTTCTGCAGTGGCATTCGGCTGCTCAGATTGATTTGTTCTGGCACGTCGGTAACAGTTCAATTTAGAAAATCTTTGAGAAATGAAGTTCATCACACATGAAATCTGCAAAATACACACTGAATAACCAAGAAAGAGTAACCATCTCCATAAAGACCCAATTAAATACAACCAAACGCATTTCACAGTATGCTGACGTTCATCTCTATACTTAATTACAGCTGCTATTACTACAGTCCAGCTGAAGTCAGTTTGATCAGCATTTTGTTCAGTCTGTCAGTTCGCATTAGGCCGCAGTGCCAGGGCTCGCAGTAATAGAACACTCCATTCCTGACAGTTAGCTAACAGATGACATCTGCTGATCACTGAGGTGAGCTAACATAACGCTCACGGCTGCTGAGTAAGCGTGTTTGGTATTCGCACGCTCAGCACTCTCTTCTGTGGGTGTGTTGAGCGTTTGATGATTCCACCATCAAAGTCTTCTGGGTTTGTGTGCAGAATTTGCCATGCAATAAAATTTCCTATTATCTAAACATGACAAAGAACATTCTTGCGTTTCCCTCCCTCCCCCACAGCCGAAAATGATCTCCAGCCGGTGGAAATGACTCTGGCTTTGGATGAAGTGTCAAAATCCAATTCCAAATGGCAGAAGACAGAAGAAAAACGAGAGTTGCCAAGCAAGGAGTGAGCGTTAGATGTTTGACAGCTAGGCTGAAGCAATCTAACACCTCAGATGAGACCGAAGACACTTTCAGGTTTTGGGGCGTTTTAAACTGGTGCACAGCAGTCTAAATTCTGTGTGCTATGCTGTAATTGAAGGATACATTTTGCTTATTTCATGTGAAAATATAACTAAAGTTTTGTGGGTAATGCTCTGCAAAAAGTGTTTTTTTTTTGTATTTTAAAATATTCATACATTTCATCAGGGACAACTTTACCTACACAAAATATATATCTAGAAGAAATAAATCTATATTACTTCAACTAACATTCAATAGTTGGGGGTTAGACTTTTTTTTTTTTTTTTAAAGATATTAATACTTTTATTTAGCAAAGATTCATTTTTAATACTGAAAAAGAAAATAAGACATTTTTTGAACACCAAATAAATTCTAAAAGATCATATGACACTGAAGACTGGAGTAATTTACATTTTAAAAATGTAATAAAATAGTAAATGTTTTAATATTTGCTGTATTTTTGATCAAATAAATGCAGCCTTTAAACCTTAAAAATATTACAGACCCCAATCTTCTGAATGCTAGTTCATTTTTCATGCATAAAAGGATGCATTACTGATGCAAAAACCCTGTACTTATAATCTGCACTTTTCTATAGTAATAAAAATGTGCTTTTTCACAAACATTGTGGATTCCTAAACTAATTCTGGATAAGTTAAGCATATTCATGGCTTTTCAGAGAACACGCTTATCAGAAATAAAGCAACGCCAATGAACAATTCATAGAAATATATTTCTTCCACTGCAAGAACAATTCAAAGCTTCACACTCAAACATCAAGCCAGAATTTCATGGAATATTCAATACAGATGGGATGGCAAAAGATTCATTGAGACATACAGAAAAATAATAAATGAGAAAAGACAACTCACTAAAACAAAGTAAAAGGTGACAAAGCGTAAGTGAATAAATTAAGGAAATATAGTCTCAACGTCTCCGCTGTAATACAGAAAGCCGAGTACGCCAGTGAGAGCATACTCAGCTAACTGAATAAGCCCATTTCTAATATAATAAAAAAATCTATTTTCAATTTGGCTGGCTTTCACAAGAGCGGAAGGCCTTGTGTAAGGAATACTTGGGATAAAGGTTGGGTGCTATGATTGAGTGACAGCCATGGTCATTTTGTTCCTCTGTTCATCTGGAAGTGATATTACCGCACTCTCAAATTCCTTGGTGTGATGCTGAGCTAGACCTCTGAGCAGCACGAGCAGGGTGTTTTGTGTTTCTAAACAGAACAAATATGTATAAATATATGTAATTCGTAATAAAAATATTCCAATACAATACACACTTTCTTACCATTATCAACCTCCTTCGTGCCCAACAGATGAGCAGCAGCAGATATTATTGGCTTGAGATGACTAACAACCTGCAGTGAGAAATAAAACACAGTCAGTCCATTGACAAGACTCAATTCAATAAGGTGCTGTGAGCTGAGCATGCTGCGAGTGAAAATTAGCTTGTACCAGCACAGGGTTGTTCGAGTAGAGGAAGGTCAGGCAGCTGTAGATGGTTTTGTTCTCCTCCATATCCTCTTTCAGTGGGAGACAAGCCACGAGAGCAGGAAAAACCTGAAAGAAAAAAAAAAAAAAAGAGTAAAAATGGGTATTATGATCCGATATACTTTTGTCATATTAACCATTGTTAATAAATCCAGAGTACATTAAATAGTGTAGATATTAAAGACTACAGAACTGCTCTATAATATTAACTAATAATATTAAGTCGTATATGATATTAAAAACTAATAATATTAAGTTGAAGGTCTTAATAAAAACATTGTTTAATACTGTAATGGTGAGTCCACTCCAAATGTGAATTTAAGTATTTGTGTGAGCAGATATACTAATCCAATAAAAAGGTGCAAATAGAGGCGAATTTGCGCCGGGTAATACGAATGACGCAAAATTCACCTCAATCACGTCTTCCACGCAAGTTTAAACATTTCAAAAATCTAATAAAAACTCATCTACATCTTGGTTGGCTTGAGCGGGTACATTTCCAGCAAAATATTTTATTTTTTTGGTGAACCATTCCTTAAAGATAAAGATATAAGTAACCTGCTCAAGTGGGACGCCCTCGACATGGCTCAAGATCATCCTGCACAGGGCAGCACAGAGGTTGTCAATCACTCTTAGGTCAGATTCTTTAGAAAGTAGGTTAGAGAAAAGGGAGAGCATCATTGGGTAATCACTGAAGCACGGAGGGTTAAGGTTCACAGGGTCAAGGAGATCAGAGAACAGGTTCACAGACACATAGGAATCTATAAAGGATACGAGGCAACGATGGGTCCAGCAGCCTGTGCTAGAGCTCCCAGTGCAAACACACTGTTATTGCGCACCTCTGCATCACTGTCCTTCACTCCAGCCACAAGCACTGGGAGCAGCCGATTTGACAGCCGGCCAGCAACCGCCCTGCCTCCAGCCACACCCACCAATGAGTGCAGGGTTTCTCCAATCGTACCAATGGAGAAGGAGCGGTCTGCCTCTGTGCATGAGGGTTTCTACAAAACAGTGGAAATACTTGAAATTCCATTCATGATCTGAATAAGGTTTGTTAAAGCACATCCTTCATCAGTCATCAGTGAATGAGAGACCCACAGCTTTGCTCATGATGAGGGGCAGCAAGTCATTGAGGTGAGGGTAGAAAGTTTCAGCTGGTACAGCCGAGGCTAAAACGGGAATCCCTTCCCCAGCAAATTCCTGCAGCATGGCATCATACTCCGCCTGAGACACAAACGCTCAGTTATTCCAAACGGTCACAGTCTTTTTAGGTTAATTGTGTCATTGCTGACAGCGAACTGTGACTAAATCATAAAGACTGTGAAATCATCTTAAACACCTGCTGCTCGTCATCATCTCCTTCATCCCCACCTACATCCTGACATGCGGTCTGAGCGAGACAGAGAGAGAAAATAAGATCACAAGCATAAGAAACATCCATCCACCCCCTTATGACTGCAGACTTACGTAACACCTTGAAGAAGTGAGAATAAGCTGCTGCCTGAATGCATTTGATTATTTAACACCAATTTTCTTGACACAGTATAAGCCTTGTGCTTGACTTAATAGGATTTTCAAAGGATAATTGTATGCAGTCTTTAAAGAGACAGTTCATCCATAAATGAAAACTCTGTCATTACTAACAGACCCTTGAAAGCTGGATGAGTTTGTGTCTTCGGTTTAACATAAAAGATGATATTTTGATGAATATGGGTAACCAAACAATTGATGGACCCTACTGACCTCCATTGTAAAGAAAAAAAAATCAACATACCCAACTTTTTTTTTTTTTTAATAACTTCAGTGTTGAACAGAATTGTAAAAATATACATTTTTATGCTAAAGTTTGGGCACCCCTTGCAGAATCTGAAAATGTCAAAAATAGAGATTTTTTGTTCAGTAACCTGAGTAAGATATTTAACAAAAGTATGTGTAATAATACTGTGTGCGGTTACCTGGACAAAATATGACTGTTTTTTCATTTTGTGACGGTTGTTCACGAGTCTGTTGTTGTTTGTTCTGAACAGTTTAACCGAGCCAGGTCTTGCAGATTCTTCAGTTTTCCAGCATCTTCTGCATATTTGAACCCTTTCCAACAGTGACTGTATGACTTTGTGATCCATCATTTCAATGAAATGCTCAAAGTTTTCTTATTTTGTTGAAATAACATTTTTTCCCCCCATATACTACTGCTTTTTGGAAGCAACAGAAGATACAGTATTTTTATGTTTCCAAAAGACAAATTAAGTACAATTTACCTTGTATAATCTCTCTTATTTTTCTCATTTTCACAGATTCTGCAAGGGGTGCCCAAATTTTTGCATAAAACTGTAGGCTTTTACACGCCCTTATTATTTTTTTTGGTTCTCGCAACACTAAATGATTTAAATGTATTTATTAGCATTTATTTAAAAGTCATCTAAGCTGGTTCAGTCAAAATCTTCACAACTTTTATTGTTTTATTTGGTTAAATTTAGGGCTTGACACTAAAACAGGTCTTAAAATTAAACCCTGACCTTTTTCTTCAGTACATCTTTGATGGCGTTACTTATTTCGGCCAGTATCCCTGGAGCCTGCAGTGCCTCCCCCTGGCAGGATTTGATGACAGCATTCATGGACTCCAGTGTGGCCATCACCACCTGTCTCTCTCTGTCCTGTCTCACTGCCTCCAGAAAACAAGGCAAAACCACCAGCAACAGCCTAAGCAGAGCTGGAGAGATATAAAAAGATATGCAAGAGTTGATCAAAGGATTCAGGGTAATTAAAAAACACAAGTCCTTCAACCTTCCCACTAAATTGCACCTCCTTTAACTAAAGAAGTGGGTGGAAAGGAAACGACAGGGAGTGAATGAATGAATGAATAAATGACTGACAGGGCCGTGAGGCACTCTGCATCAATAAAGACAGAGTTAAAAGTTAATCTTTTTGTCAAATGAAGCTCATCCTAATTCTTTCTGGGAGACATCAATAATGAGTCAGAATAGATAAAAGGAAGAAGAGAGTGTGAGGGGAATATAAAAGAGTGCAAATAAAAAAAATTACAGAGATGTAGATATGTAATAGAGGTGGGTGGTTTGAGCAAAGCCTTGTAATGATAACAGAATATTCATCACAAAATATCTTTTAAATTCAACTGCTAAATGTTTCATAAATTAAACTACATGGTTATGCAAATAATCAGGCTAATACATTATTAGATGGCCACATTGCTCAAAAAGTTACCCCATGTATCATCAGACTTCAAAGTCTTAAACATTTTGTGGTATTAGAATTAACGCTTATTTGACTCATTGATTCTTAATTTCTAATCACTACTGATTATTAATAAGAATCTATGAAAAGAATCCTGAAATTTGATACTTAAAACCTGCATATGCAACAGTTATAAGTGTAGACTATAGTTTTGACCTCACTGAGGGATAAATAGCACAGCAGATTCTCTATTAGCTGACACATTGCTACTATCACACGCTATGCTGTCATACCACCCTGACCTATTGTGTACAGTTGGTGTGAATGTACCCTGGTGGTTAGCCTCCGTTGGATTTTCCTTCCACACTTTGTGCTGAGATCTACAGAACTGGCCCATCGCACCAAAGGCAGCTCTCCTCACATCCTCATGTGGAAACTAATGGATGCCCATTCACAAAAGAGCACAACCATCACTAACACATCAGCATTATGCACAAAACCACACACAGAACCAGTGACTCACATCACGCAGCTCATACACCTGCTGGAAACTGGACTCCAGGAAAGGCTGGAATGCCACTCTGAGAGACAAATAAATTAGACAAAATCTAGATTTTAAAAACTGTGTGTTTTGCCAAAAAGGTTCAAATGAAAAAGTTAAAACTGAGTCCACATTATATCCTCAAATAGCGTAGTTTGTTGTGAATGCTGCCTTTGACTGAGAATTGCATCACTGTTCAAAAATTTAGGGTCTGCAACATTTTTTTTTACATTTTTTGCAACAAAATCTTGGTGATGGATTAAGCTGCTTAAAAATACAGCAAAAACAGTGGTATTATGAAATATTACAATTTCAAATAACTTTTCTTTTTTTGTAACTCTATAATGTATCCTTACTTAATAACAGTGTTCATTTCTTTAAAAAAAAAATTAAAAATTAAAAAGACCCCAGACTTTTGCACAGAAGTGTATCTATACCTAACATAAGTCTCTAATACATGAACATTTGTGCAATATATAAAACATGCCTCATTACCCTGTGTTGAAGGCGATTTCACCCAAAGCATCACAAGCATCTTCTTTCTCATCTATGTAGGCATTTTCCACACTAAATCTGAGAGAATGGACAGAATCCTGATTAGTGCTCTTACATAAGAGAAAACGAAAGAAACAGGATCAAAGAGAGAGACAGAGACATACCCTGCAACATCTCTATCATCAACCTCAGCCTCAGATTCTCCATCTAAATCAACATCGCCCTCTTCACCTTCCTCATCAGCATCATCGTCGTCTAGGAGCACAAACTGTTTATCTTCATCTAAATGAGCCTGTGAAGTAGACAAGAATGTTATAATAATAGCCATGTTTGATGGTGTACAGATGTTTAAATAGAAAAGTCCTCACTGACCGTCACTCCCTCTGTGGATCTCAGTGCCAGCAGCATCACTGTGGTGATAGGAGTGAGGTGAGGGGCCAGAGAGTCAGGACTCACATCAGATATAGCAGAGAATAAGCTATACCTGGAATGAGAATGGAATGCAATATGCTTCAAATTTAGCCTCAATATTTAAAAACTTCATTTATCAGTATGCAAGTAAGATTTTAACAGGGAAATGTATTAAGCTTTCAATAAATAGTTATATTTAGTTATAAAAAAGTTATAAAGTTATATAATATATTAATAATATATAATAAATGAATGAAAAAAATATCATATTTTAAACTCAAATGCTTAAATAAAAACTACATTGAAACAAACAAATAAGGAAAAACTAAAATAAATACAAATAAAAATAGCTAAGTAAGCAAGCAAATAAATAATTTAGTGTGGTCCATCATGCATACTAATCTAAATAAAAATAAAACAAACAAATCAATAAAAACACAAATAAACTATAAATAAATAAGGAAATAAATAAATACTTTTTGTTTGGTCCATCAAACATGATTGTGCATATTAATTTTACAAAAATGATCATAATTTAAACTCCTACCATGCTTAAAGAAAACAAAGTCAAAATAAAAATATAAAACAAATAAAAATATTATATATAAATAAATAGAATAAAATAAAATGTAGAGGTTGATCCATGCATGTGCTCTTAACTGAAACACAGATCTTCCAATTCATACAAACAAATTAAATGTTACAGTATTTTCATTACACTTTCCTAGCTATTCATTCTTCTTCCCGTTTACATCATCTCTGCATATATGTGTGTGTATGTATATACTGTATATATATAAAGATCATACGTGCAGCGCCGCAGGTCTGGATCATCCACTGCATCAGTGAGGTTCAAGCCTAACTGCACACACTCCGCTGCCAACGGACTAAACACTTCCTTCCCAACAGTACGGGCCAACACGGAAAGTGTGTCTACAACAGAAGTACAGAGAAAGACAAGTTATTAGATTTAATTAGGCTATATGCCTCCATACACAAGATGTCGGATCATTGTTTTTACCTAGTGCCTGCGTCTGCAGAGTCCTCATCTCCTCTCTTGTGTCTGTCAGGAATCCCTTCAGACTCTCAATAATTGGAGGGAAGTAAGGCACTAGCATCTCCTTGGCTGCGTTAGCTGACAAAGAGGGACTCGTAAGTCTGAGCATAACTATAACATTACAAAATCCTGTGTTAATGAAAGGTGGATGTTACCAATTGCTCCGATTGCACTGACAGCAAGCTCTTTGAGCTTAAGGTTCTCTGCATTGTTGAGGGCTGACAACATGGTTTCCATTAAAGTGGGCAGATAGGGCTCAATTTCTGGACCTAATGAAGAGAAGAGTGGTGTGTTATTTTTGTATCATATACACACAAAACACTATTATAGTTTGTTTTTTGTTTTGTTATTTTTTTATATATTTAGTAAAAAAAAGTTAAAATGTTTTAGTAGTTTAGTTTTTGTCTATATAGATTTTATTTAGTTTTGTTGTTTTAATTATTTTCAGTAATTGGACAAAAATGTATAAAATAACCCTGGAAAAGTTCAAAACAGCAAAAGAGCGTGGTAGTTAAAAATAAAATATATAAATAAATATTTAATTTTTTTTTTAAATATATAAATCCTATTATGCTGAAAAAGCATTGGGTTTATAATTAAAAAGGTACACATTAATTGTGTCTGCATTCTAACCTAAATTTTCTAAGAAGTTCTCCAAGGCGTAGAAGGCCTTTGTCATGTGTCCGATTTTGGTCTGATTCACTGCTGACAAGTATCCATGCAACAATGGCATCAGCTCAGCATGGAATTTACTGACATCCGGCTATAAGAGACAAATCATCCCATTTTAAACTCAAATTAAGCTAATGAATAATAATAAAAGGCATAAAATATTATTAAAAAAAAAAAGTCTTGATATTTCAGTCTGACCTGTAGGTGTTCAGAAAACTGTCCAAGGGCAAAGAGCGCAGCACTACGGACCACCTGGTTATTGTCTGACAGACTGCGACACACTGTCTGAAGCATGGATGACAACATCCTAAAACACACATACACAAAGATAAAGCATTGTACAGGCTTTTTTGTTCATCCGTTTGGAAATTGTAGAGCACAGCGTACTTGGTGCGGATGTGATCTGCACAGCCCTCGGCCAGCACAGCCATACACATGAGACCTCCCTTACGCTCATATGGGTTCTCACTTGACAAACAAGCCTGAGTCAAAGGCAACTGCAAAATCCAAAAACACAGACATGTAAAAATTGAAATGCCACTGAAATGTCTATTTTCCTACTATGGACAATCCATAAAATGTGTGTTTCTGCTTACTGACCAGCTGGTTGAAGAGCTTTTCAGGTGGCATATGAAGAGCCATGGTGTCAATGACCTGCAGGGGAACACATATCATATCATATATTGGATTGAGAGAGGGTGAGATAGATACAGGGAGAATAAGTAAAAAAAAAAAAAATAAAGCATGCAAAGCGACAAACCTGAACAGCAAAGTGTTTGGGATTCTCACTGTCGTCATCAGTGTCGTTTTCCTCATCCTCTGGGTCCTCTTCTCCAGGAGGGGGCGCTGCACTTAAGATCGGAAACACTACCTGCAGGATCGGCTGCAGGAGTTTCTGCTTTAATACAGTCTTTTGAAGATAAAAAAGACAAGTGTTTATTTATAGTAGTAATAATTTAAGTCATCTTGTGTCTGGTAATCACATAGTTTTAGATGCCATGCCTATGAATCCCCACAGATTCCCTCACAGTTATAAATGTCCTATTATGAGTGAAAACAAAACTCTGAATTGCAAGTTTATATCTCGCAATTCTGACTTTATATCTCCCTATTGCAAGTTTATATCTCACAAAAAAACGAGTTTATTTTAAAAGTAATAAATTACCATATGCATTAATACATATAAAATTAATATATTGGCATAATATAATGTATTATATTAATTTTAAAAGGTTATTAAAATTTAATTTATAATTTATTTTACAAAAATTTTAATTACAATTACAAAACATTTTACAATTATTAACTTTAATTTACAATTAACATATGCATATATAAATACACACACATGCATGCATATATTTTAGAATTAAAATCAATAAACAAACTGTAGACTTAATTATAGTGATTTCACACAACTTACAGGAACACAGATTTTTAAAACAAAATAAAAAAATAAAATCAATAAATAATAAAATGAAAGCAGATAAAACAAAAGGTGAAACCAAATCGTTTAGCTAATCAAATGTTTTACATATGAACATGCACACACAGTTTTGTGATTTAGAAGGAAAAGCAAATGCAAAAAGTTGATACCTTGCTTTTAAGTCTGATGAGAACAGCGATACATGAGAGAGCCTTTACACGCAGAGAATCACTAAGGGAGACGTCTGCACTGATCTAGAAGCAGCAAAATAAATCTCATTACAAAGTAACTTAATCAACATAATGAATGTCAAGATGTGTAGACAAACCTCCAGGCAAAAACGGACAATCTCAGCAATGTGAGGGACAACAATGGACACCTCGCTTTCCATCAGCTCATCAAAAACTTCCATCGCCTCACTGGCTTGGTCCTTAAAAGAACAAAAACCACACATTACAACTTATGAGATAAAAAGGAAAGACTGAAAGATTGCCAAAGCCATTGAGCCACTTAAGTCATAAAGACTCATACAGGCAAATAGATCAATCAAGCGATGCAACTGTCACTGTGCTTAGTACATCATTGAGGAAGATAATGAAAACAGTGATTGGAGCATTAGCATACGAACACAGCAAGCCTGTATCAAAGTGTCCTCACCTGGTCTGCCTGAATGAGGTGTTTAAGAGCAATGAGTAGTTTGGGGATCAGAGATCGCATGAGGTTCTGAAAGAGAGAAAAACAACGATTTAAACATGCTGGCTGTGGAATTTTTTTCCAAGGGCCAATTACAGCGGTCAAAAGAAGCAGAACAGACCATCTCCTCTGTGCCGGTATAGGCCGTGATGGCAGTAAGAGTGAGGATGCAGTAGTAGAGAGCTGTGGGATTGTTTAGATCCTGGAGAACAGTCCCGAACAGTTGGAGAAGTTGCTTGTAGTGGGGTTTAAAGGGCTCTGGGTTTGATCCAACCACTTTGCTAAGCAATAAAAGACCCACCTGAACGGAGTTCAAAGTAGATATGTGAGAACAGACAGTGAAATAATGGTGCCGTCAAACAATCTATCCAAATGAATCCAAAATAAAAGTTTTTGTATACATACTGTGTATATTTATTCTGTATATATAAATACACATGTGAAAGTATATATTTTAGATGTATATTTAATATGTTACATGTACATCTCAAATATTTATATATGATTTAATACATATATGACATACAGTATAATTTATGTGAATATATACTTGCAAATACATGTAAAAATTTTCTAAATATATGTTGTGTATATACTGTGTATATATATAAATATACACAGTACACACACACACATATTTCGTAAACAAAACTTTTATTTATAATCAGTTCTTAATAAAAGTTAATTTATTTTCTGAACATTACATTTATTCACTTTTTAAATTAATAATTGCTCTTTTTTTCTAATAATAGTAATAAATAGCTATATACATTAAGGCATATATAAAATATGTCATATTTAAACATTAAAATGATGTATTGTAAAAGTAAATATATATACACACACACACATACAACTAAACATTTAACTAAAATACATTTAACTAGAATTAAATAAATGATTAATAAATATTCTTTTTGGTAACTAACTAAATGTTTTTAAGTCAAGTAAAAATTAGCTTTTGTGTGGCAGTATGGTATACAGAAATATTACCATATAAAAACCATAATTTATGAATACGGTAATGATGTGAAATCATACATATTACATGGTATCGGCTGAGACGTCTCCGTAAAAAAGTTAACCATGGTTACCTGTCTATCCTGTGGGTTATTGCTTTTAGTAGACTGGTTTAATAGGGCCAGAAGAGCAGGCCAGCGGTCTGGGGTCTCATGCTTCACCAGGACAGCACACAGCTGAGAGAGAGAGTGACGAACTGTGTGTCTAAGAAATGGCATAAAAGAAAAATGTTTAAAACCTGAAGCTAAAAGTATACCCTATGCCATGGGTTACCATATGGTTTACCATAGTTACTGTATTTACTGTATTCTATATTTAGAGTACAGTGCAAATGTAAATAATCTTTATTCAGTCTGATGATCATGGTTTATGTTATTATTACGTTATCACTGTACCACATTCACAGTCAGACTTACTCAGTTTCATTCTGTAGAGCCTGCAGCACCACTGTCTTCAGACTGAGGGAGCAGAATGGAAAACAAAATTAGAAAATGTACAGCAAAAAAGTAGATTAAATTATGCTTTGTTTAAGTCTAACGTAACAAACCTTTCTCTGTGGTCTGGACTGATTTTCTTCCAATGTTTTCTGACTCTCATCCTCAGCATCACTGCAGCCGACTGACGGACCTGAAGCAAGAATTATAGGCTTTAAATAAATAGCACTATGAGAACTAACATAAAGGCTGAAATTAATGTCAGTAACCTTACTTGTGGGTTCTGGGATCCAGTCATAACTGCGCATAAAGCAGGGATGATAGCTGGATCTTTAAAAGCCTGTTTCAGCTCAGCTGTGGCCTGATAAGAGACATTACATTCATGGACGTAGCATTAACGACAAAACAATAAAACAAACACTCAACTCAAAATAATGCTACGAATGGTTCAAGAATAATGCTAAACTGACTAGAACATTAAAAGCCACGCATTAATTTCTCTTGAAATTTCTCTTCAGTTCGTGAAAAGCTGAAAACGTCATCTTACTCACATAAATAATTAAACGCATCGAATATACCAAGATGACAGTTTCACATTAGTATCTAACGTTACCTGCTGAATAAGAGCGTTGTCCGGCTCCGTCAGCCTCGATAGGATGCGCTCGAGCTCTTCTGACATCGTCTTCACCGTTAAACCGTTTTTTATTCAAAATTATGAAATTAACTAACGTTAAGGTTAACGTTACGTCGTCCAGAAGACTAAAGTTGATGACAAGCAACTGACAGTATTTAGACAAGATTTGGATCAGATGAAACTATATGGAAATATATCGATGTAGGTCTAACACATATAAACTGTCATAAGGGAAATTAAATATTCTTCAAATATGCACGAGAGCTTATGGAAGTGTGGACTTCCTAAAGTTACCACGCGGGATAGAAGGAGAATACGCCGCATGAGTTGGATGTTAAAGGGACCACAGCCCAATAAAAAAAAATCATGTGATGGAGAAAGAAGATATGAGCGCTACTATAACAACAGCGCCAGCTGTGGTTATGGAGGTCGAAAATCACCGTGCACACAAAAGATTTTATATCATATGAAGCTGTTTGTTTGTGGTTCAATGAGTATTTGAAGTTGTTCGTATTTTGTTTCTGTTTGTTTTGAAGTGGATCATGTTGAGGCAGATGCTTGCTAGAGAACATTAAATGTTAATGGCCTATTTGCATTTGAATCTCAGTTAAGAAGAGATGCTCTTCGGATGTCACCATTAATGTGAAGAAAAAGTGCACTACAGAAAAACAAGCTAAGCAACTATGCTTCTGTTTGCGTTAAACAATAAAAAATATTAGGCAAGTTAACCTGCTTGTGCGTTAAATAAGCCAATAATTTAATATAGATAGGTAGGAAGGTAGGTACTAGGTAGATACTGTGTACACAGTAATCAACATTTGAGGTGGATCAAAACCTTTCATCAACGTTGTCTTAAAACCAACATCCATCTTTAGGACACTTTGGTTAACTTTTATCCATATTGTAACCAAAGTGTCCTAAGACAGTGTCCTAAAGATGTTGGTTTTAAGACAACGTTGATGAAAGGTTTTGATCCACCTCAAATGTTGATTACTGTATATATATATAGCCTATACACACACACACACACACACACATATATATATATATATATATATATATATATATAACATTTTGTACTTTAAAGTTTATAAAGCTTCGTATTTTGTCTAATTTAGTGCATTAGTAAACAAAAAAACGCCACCACCTCATTCACACCTCTATCCCATATAAACAGATCGGTGGTCTCCCCAAGTACTCCATGATTATCACATATTTTCACCTCATACAAAAATATTTCCATTCTAATGCAGCAGGCAGGGTGGACTACAAACACACCTATTCAGGTGGTAATTTAAGGCAAACCTGTTTAAGGCACTCAAACAGTCCTGCCAGTTAATGCCCAGAAGTCCATACCCTACAAACATTTTCAAAGTTGAAAGCTTTAGATTATCACACTTATCTGGTTCTAAAACTTGTTCACACAAAGCTTTGTCTTGCTTTTGTAGGATTAGTTGTGCTAATCTAAAGACATTGCTTTGAGTTTGCAATTCATGAAATAATCTGTGGTAAACATTTAAAGCAGACAATAGATTAGAGAGATATAGGATTTAATTGCTGAAACAAATACCAAAAATCATGGGTTAAATAAAAAAGAACCTTATTGGGCACATATGTGTTTTTGTTTTGTTAAAACAGAAATAAATGAACTTTGAAAATGGTTAAAATATAAAAGCAAACGTTTAATTGTAATTTTAGCTTAATTTTTTAAAATATCAGGCTACATAAAAAGGTGTGAAAAAATATTTATTTTATTTTAAGAATAATTTTCTTAATATGTATAGGGTAAACAGTAGTGTAGTTTAACATGTAGAACCTAAAACGCTACATATAGGCAATTATAATAGCTTTAAAAGTGGTCCAGGTAAATGTGTAATGTGGGTGTGGCTGCCGGATCTCAGAACTTACACCTGATTGGTCCGAACATCTTGTCGCAGTTCCGCCCCACCCACTCCCGCTCACCTGGCTTTATAAATCAGCTTGTCCACGCGTCTTCATCAGGTTACGTCAAGGGGTCGTTTTGTAGTACTATGAGGAGGAGAGCTGTTACAGTCATCCGTTTTCGAGGGTAGCTGAGCCCTTTGGGTTTTTGTAGTAGGGTGTTGTTAATTAGGACATTAATTGGTCCAGCTCTGCACATTTACTTTCTGCTCTGCGGTCATCTGACGACGGAATGGCGGATTGGAAGATGCCTGTAAGTTACAACTTCAACCCGTCTTATCATGCTTATGCATACGGGCTCGTGTACCCGCAAGTGTCTGAGCACGGCCACCCGAATCTGAACTGGGCTGAGGCCGCGTACACTCACTCCGGCGGGGTCACCGCGACTTACTACTCCGCGCAAACCGCACAGCAGTCGCCGCCATGGAGCCCGGAGAACGGCAGCGCCAGCGCCTACGGTCACTATCCGAGCCACGCGCAGAACGGGCGGCTTTTCCTCTCCTATAATAAGACTGAGCCCGATTCGAAGCCTAAAGACTTGGAGCAAGCCGGCAGCGATACACCCAGTGATTCAGAGGCCCATACGCCAGGTAACCCTGCTCTAACCTATAGTTAGTCCAAATAAATAACATTTCTTAAACATTGTTAGCAATAAATTACTTGGTTATTAAATGTAGGATAACAGTGAGGTGTTCTGGTTTATAATCACATTTAAAGGAAACACGAGTAAACCGTTTAATGTTTGGCAAAATTGTTACAAACATAATTAATTCCTCCTTCCCTTCCTCTGATTGGAGTAGATTCCTGGAGCTCCAGCAGCAGTCGTGAGGGGGCCGCTCTGACCAACCTCAACCTTCAGTCCTGGGGAGATCGGGACTATGAGACGGACAGTGGCAGTCCTGACAGTGGAGAGCAGATCTCAAACTCCATCTCTGCAGCGAAAGAGGAGCCAGTGAGTCTGAATCTGGGGGTGGAAGCCTTGCCTCCACTGCCTGTATTGACCACATCTCCAGCCCGACCTCCAACCCAGACCCGCAAGACGCGGGCAGCCTTTTCTGAAGAGCAGATGAATGCTCTGATCCACCGGTTCAATATCCAGAGGTACCTCACACCTGCAGAGATGAAGACGCTTGCTGGAGCGACGGGTCTAACATACAAACAGGTTTGTGATTTATGATGAGAACGTTAAAAAGAAGTTTTAGTCGACAGTTATCATAATGAACTAATTTCTTTTTGTAGGTAAAAACGTGGTTCCAAAACCGTAGGATGAAACTCAAGAGGCATCAGAGAGACAGTAGTTGGATGACTGAGAGGTATGTCGTCAATGCCAGCACACCAGCTCCTCACTCTCAGGTGAGTCTAGTTTCATGTCATTCCAAATCTATATGTTCTTCTGTGAAACAAATATTTATCTTTATTAAGGGTGTGACAATAGTTTGTGATGAGAGATTGCAGTACAAAAATACAGCTAGCTATTATGAATGGCAACAGTATGTACCATTGGGTAAATGAACAATTAAGACAATTTGGGCTTTTTTTAGTCATAATTACAAGAGTGCATCAAATATGGTAAACTTGGTAGCCTGCATATTTGAACCTGTTTGTTCATTAATGAAAAATAAAAGCATCAATTATGCATATTAAATATTTAATCTAGTATTGCTTTTTCAACATTGAGGTGTTTGAGCACCTGATCAGCATATTAAAATGATTTGTAAAAGGTCATGTCACACTGAAGGCTGCTAAATTTAGCTATGCCATCACTGGGACAAATTAGTCCAAATATAGACTTGTATTCTATTGTTTACAATGTAAAAAAAAAAAAAAAAGTTTTCCTTTGTACACTTAACTTGGCATATCTTATTTTTCCTTCCCAAAAAGATAGAGATAGAGATATATAATAAAATTTATTTTTTTTAAATGCATTGTCTACATTGTTGCTTGTTCTGTTTTGATGGTAGCAGAACTGATCAATGTGGACACAGAGCAAGTTATCATCTACAAAGGAGGCATTTCAGTAGTTTGGTTAATGTCTTAAAGGCACGATGATACAAATGACCTATGTTTGATTGTGGCACGTGTACAGTAAAAAAACCCATTCTAACAACCCCTCTCTCTTAGTTTCAGACTGAAACCCCTCGAGCAACCCAAGACCCCTACAGTAACCCTCAGGTGAGAGAACCTGTGTTCAAAAGGAGTCCTCCACAAACGCCCTTCTACCCCAGCTACCCTCAGCCACGCTCTCCTACCCAGGCCACTGCAAGAGCCCCGGGAAACTGGCCTCTGCCCCCAGCTGTGACGCACTACGAGTTCCCCAGCCCTGCTAGCTACATGCAAGCCCGTGATGTCAGCAATGTGCCTGACAAAGAAGGCAGTCCTACTCAAATGGCATCCATGCCTAGTGCCGCCCAGTGGACAACGAAAGGAATGACTTTGCTGTGAGTCCAGCTGCTAGTGTTTATTCACATTCGGCTCCACAGCCTGGCCATTCACTGAATTTGTAAATTTTTATTTTTTTGCAACAAACTGTTGGATAATTTTTAGGCAGTGATGTCATGGGTTGCCAGTTGGGGGGCCAAATAAGACATGTCTCAAGATTGTTTTTGGCTTTTTTAAACCTCAGCATGTTTTATACCAAGATCTATTTTTATAACTTTATAACATTGTACCTTTTCAGAGTATTTAATATTGTGACCCTTTGCTCTTCCAGCTGCTTGTTTACTTTTTTGAATTTAGTCAGGATGTGTCTTCCCTTTGAGTTTCATGAATTTGTGTATATATGCAAGGCACTGCTCTAGATCTGATTTGTACGGGAGAAGGTTGTCTGTACTGCACTGTTTTGTTCTGTGTATCAATTTCCCTGCGTTTCACCGCTTCTATGTATGTGATCTGTGCTACATTTGTGCGTTTTCATAGAAAATTCTTGCTTACTGTACCTGGTCTATACTGAAGGAACACTGTGATGTAACTGCTACTCATTTAGGCTTGTGCTTGCAAAGTACTCCTACCCACCCAAAGACTTTTTGACCTGGTTGAGCAATAAATTTTATCTGAAGTTCAACTTGGTGGGTTATTTATTTTCCCTTTATTAACCATGCTTTTTTTTTTTTTTTTTAATGTTTGCCACTTCCACATTTTCTTCCAAGGTGAATGTTTTACATGAACAACTAATTTATAGTAGGTTATGTTTAAGAGGGGTTTTTTTTTTTTTTTTTTTTTTTTTTTTTAACTAGTGTTTACCACAAATTTAAAACCTAAACATTTTAACTTGTTCTAAAATGAATTATGGCATTTGCAGGTGCAGCTCCAGAACAGAAGCTGCGTTTGAAGTAAGTGAAGGTACTTTAGCCTTTAAAGGAAAAGTTCACCAAAAAATTAATTTACTGACCCTCATGTAGTCTTAAACCTGCATGAATATCTTTCAGTCTAACACAAAGGAAAAAAATATGCTCAAACACCGCTTAAAACAATGTAACTCCCAAGTCAATCACTTCTGTGAAATCAAACCGACAATATCAAATGCTGTTGCGCAAATGGAAATTACAGGCAATTAGCAAGAGTAATAAGTGGTTTTGCAGGTGGTGACCACAGATGACTACTAAGTTCCTATGCTTTCTGGCTGATGTTTTTGCCTTTTTGTGAATGCTGGTGGTGTTTTCACTCCAGTGGTAGCATGAGATTGAGTCTACAACCCACACAAGTGGCTCAAGTAGCGCAGCTCATCCAGGATTGCACATCAATGCTATCTGTGACCAGAAGGTTTGCCGTGTCAGCGTAGTTTCCAGAGCATGGAGGTGCATTACTGGTGCTCTTCACAGATGAAAGCAGGTTCACACTTAGCACATGTGACAGAGTCTGGAGACGCCATGGAGAATGTTTTGCTGCCTGCAACTTCCTCCAGCATGGCCACTTTAGCTGTGGGTCAGTAATGGTGTGGGGTGGCATTTCTTTGGAGGGCTGCACAGTCCTCCATGTGCTCGGCAGAGGTAGCCTGACTGCCATTAGGTACCGAGATGAGATCCTCAGACCCCTTGTGAGAACATATGCCAGTGCGGTTGGCCTTGGGTTCCTCCTAATGCAAGTCAATGCTAGACTTCAGGTGGCTAGAGTGTGTCAGCAGTTCCTGCAAGACGAAGGCATTGATGCTATGGACTGGCCCACCCGTTCCCCAGACCTGAATCTAATTGAGCACATCTGGGACATCATGCCTCATGCTCAAGTTTGTAACCAGGCTGTGTTAGGTCACCAAACTTTCATTAAAACATCTTTGTTTGGCAGAACTAAGAAATTCATACAGGTTTGGAGCTACTTGAGGGTGAATGAATGACAGAAGTTTAATTTTTGCATAAACCATTCCTCTCATGCACATTAAGTTTAAAACTGAACAAGTCGATGTGTCTTCTCTTTATTTCACTATAGAAAAGTGAAGCTAAAATGTCCCAGACCTGGCTACTGTCATCTGCTGCTGACATAATTCCACATAAACACCCACACCTCATTTTTATAGTATCAGATAACTAAAAGCAACTTATTAGAAAAGCAAACATGTTAATGTGCAACACAGACAGATACAAACTACATACAACGGAAAATGTTTATGGGAAAGAAAGTATTTGCAGTGTAATGCGTTTAAATTTTTTTGGATTATGTAAAATTTGCTGACGTGGCTGAAGTGTATGACCTATACTGCATAATGACACTACCGGATAGTAATCAAAATCTTTTAGCTTCACTTTTACGGACGCGTGTTACAATTTTTGTTTGACAAAGGCAGTGCATTCCAAATGGCATATTGCACTTAAAGGGCACTTTGTGGGTGAAAACACTCATGGCCGCCATATTGAAGGGTCGTTCCAATCCATAGTGCTAAATAGTGGCCACTTCGGAATGAAGGATTTTGAAGGGTACAACAGTTGGACACTTCAACCCCACATTCTTTCCACGATGATGACGCCTCCATATCACGATGCAGATGATTCAGTACCATGACTGAGGTAAGACCCTTAAGTAAGACCCCCAACTGCTCCCAGGGCAGCACAGCATCGGCTGCCCACTGCTCTGGGTGAAGCTTTGATGTTCTCCAGCACACAAATACGCACTGAAGAATTTGTCAAATTTGTCTGGGTAAAATTAGAAGGGTAGTTGCTTATTGGTTGAGGTTGCACCTTTTGTGGATGACATTATAGTGGGTACAGCTTGTTCCTTTCTACTGTATTTTTGATAAAATAAATAAAGCCACTGTTAAAATGACTTCTTTTAAAAACATTAAGCTTTTTAGCAATAGTGTGCAAGAACATGTGAGAGAACAGATGAGAAGAGCAAAACATTTCTGAGAGTGAGCTTGAAATCAATTTACACAGCCATTTTCAACCTACACCACCGTTGTTGCATTTTACCCTCATTTATTTCTCTTACCGTAATAAAAGTGACTTTATTGAAAACAGTATATTTACATTGCAACAGATCACAGTTGATGGTGACTTTAGAGCATGGTATTGCTTCCATAATCAATTCTTTCTTCATTTCTTCAGCTTGCTCGTGTCAAACCTTCCTTCTAAAACTAGTCTTTTGGTCAAAATGTGTATACTGCACCCCTCGGAAAACAATGAGACACATCTCTTTACCTCAAAGATTGTAATATTCTTCCATATAACCAACATCCACCTGTAATCATCAAGTAAACCCACCTACAGTACATATAAGTGCTTCACCTCCTCAATGGTCTTATGGAACATAGATAAGTATGAAGGCCTCTGATTCTTTCCCCTTCTGTTTTGAAACTGACATTTAAACATTTTAGGCATATTCACTACATAAACAAAATCCAAAACCCAAAACAGGACTTTCAAGTCTCGGATACCTGGTAAGCAACATTTGAAGTATGAAAAGACTTTCCATTCAGCACAAATGATCCGAAATGACATCTGTATTTGATGTGCATATAATCTAGCAACTATATATATATCTATGTGAATTAAGTATCAGGGTGTTGGTGAGCAAAATAAAATATTAAATTAGTATTTAGTCAGTCACATTGTCTGTTCCCTATACCTTTTAAGATTGGCATCAACAGTTTTGATAGTTTAATATACTTCAGCAACACAAAACCTGCTCATGCAGGGCTCCATGAGGACCTGGTCCATGAGTGTCTTCCCGAATGAGGAAACTTGAGAGGAAATAAACTCAGTCCATCTTAAGGCTACGGTAGATGTAACGAATAAAAGCCAGAGAAGCCCAGAAGGAGACCGTTCCCAGCATGAGCGAGAAAACAAACGCAGTAAGCAAGGAATATCCAAAGAATTCGACGCTCTGTACAAGGCCGCTCATGTTGGAGCGATTGTGGTAGTAGAAGAGTGAGTAAACAAATATAAAGATGCCTGTGGAGCCGGTGCTAAGAACACTTCTCCACCACCAGCGGTAGTCCTCGCCTGAGAGCAGGAAGTAGGTGAGGGCTACGGAGATGCAGGCGCCCACCGAGAGCAGGATGGCAAAGACGCACAACAGAATGCCGTAGAGTGTGTAGTGTTCACGACCCCATGCAGTGGCAAAGATGTAGTACAGTTCTACTGAGATGGCACTGCAAAGTCAAAACATGTGAAAGGAAGAGAGAGTGAGTAATGCAATACAGTCTAACTGATCATTTTTAATATATATTTTTTTTTACTAATGGGTGCAGGGCACTATGGTTCATTTATGTTAAGTGAGGATAGCAAAATGAAGTAAGCTGTGACATACGATACCCAAATATTCTTCATGCAGTGGACTACCAGTAAAAATGATAAGAAAATTGTTACCAAAAATTCTGGTCTTACCGAATTTTTGTTTTATATATATATATATATATATATATATATATATATAAAAAAAAAATAAACATATAATATTATATATATATACGGCATACAACAGAGACATGTTGTGAGGGATTCATATAATATATAATAATATACACACATTTTTCAACATTATATTATTGTCTCTTACTTATTTTGTGAAAAAAAAGTTTTCTCATGTAAAATGTTAAAATCTGTATTATTTATACTAAATATATAATTATATATGAAAAAAATAAAATAAAATAAAATATGTTTTAAAAAACATTTAGAATTCATATACAACTCATGTTATTATTATGATATTAATAATATATTAATATTAGATTTAATATACAGGACAATGTTTTTTTATCATAAAAACGTTTTTATTATAATTATGTATTATATATGAATATCACATATATATATATAAACATTTTTAACGTTTTATTACACGTTTTAAAAATCTGTCTTATTTTCTATTTTCTACTATACAAATATATACAACATATACGTATATAATATGTGCGTGTATATATATATATATATATATATATATATATATATATATATACACACACACACACACACACACATACAAACATGTAGAAAGAATATATACCTTATGTAAGAAAACAAAAAATTCTAACTATATAATATATATTAATGTTTTTTACATAATGTAATACAGTATACAGTTAAAAAAAACAAGAGAGATTTATTTGCCTTTTTTGGACCGATTTATTAAAGAAAGGATTCCAAACTTTCTGCAGAGATTCACAGCTCTTACCTGAATGGCAGGAAGCCTCCGATGGCCATGTGCACAGCCGTGTGTTTATACCAGGGCTGCTGAGGGATCTGGCGAGGAATGTTACGTGTGCGACACGGAGCCTGGAAGTTCCCTGCTCTGTTCTTTCCAACAATTCCACCAATGACGGTGAGAGGGAATCCCACCAGCACCCAGGCACCAAGCAGCAGAAGCACGGTGGTGGCAGGCAGGGCCTGAGTCGATCCACTCCACCAGTGAACAGAGTTCACCACGCTCCAGGTGAAAAAGAGAGGGGCTGAACACATCAGAAACAAAAAGTGAGTACCTCTCTGTACGAAAGCACTGTAATTACGTTAGTTATATTTGGAATAAAATACTACAATGCTGTACAGCTAAGAGATTACACTTTAACATTCAAATATACCAGTAATTAAAAATATCATATTAAGAAGCACATTACACTGTGAGTAACAGATGCAGAAGAGTGTTGTGTCTCACCAGAGAAGAGTGCAGAGGTGAGGATAATATTCCAGACCCAGCGCTGACCCTGAATCTGTGTGTAGAAGCTGCAGGAACAGTAACCTGACACACAGCTGGTAAGAGCGTACAATACAATCGCTGCTGAGTTTATGGCACCATGACGATGGACATTAAACATCCCCAGCAATGCCATGACAATGATTCCTAAAGAAACCAGGAAAGAGAATATCCAGAAGGTCAGTATGTTAGCCTAGGGTCATGTTCTTCCTATCTGCAACTCTCTTGTAATTTTTATCCCAATACTAAGCTAATTTTCCATCTCAGTTCAAATATTTAAACACTTCATTGCTACATATATTGCAAAATAATCTAACAAATGTGATCCTGGACAACAAAACCAGTCTTAAGTAGCACGGTTACATTTGTAACAATAGCCAACATTAGATTGTATGGATCGAAATTATTGATTTCTCTTTCATGCCAAACATCTTTAGGATATGGAGTAAACATCATGTTTCATCAAGATATTTAGTAAATTTCCTACCATAAATATATCAAAACCTAATTTGTTGATTAGTAATGAGAGTTGCTAAGGACTTTTTTTGCACCCTCAGCTTCCAGGTTTTCAAATAGCTGTATCTCAGTCAAATATTGATCTATCTTAACAAACAATACATCAATGGAAAGCTTATTAACAAAACAATCATTATGTATAGTATTATATTATAATATTTAAGTTGAATTTTTTTTTCAGTAAAATTTTTTTCAGTAAAATAACCCAAATCTTCAAGTAGTATGCCCATGTGAAATCTACGTTGTTAATATTTCTATAATGCAGTATTTCATACCTGTGGCCAGAGTCAGAAACTGTGCCCCGACTCCTAGTACTGCACATAAGAGGCTCTTATATGGAGGGAAGCGAAAGACATCCGTGTGGATGATTTTCCATCCATTATCCCCCTGATCCAGGTCGTCACAGCTGCCATCTTCCTCCACATTATACCTGTACACACATACAGCAACAGTGTTTGATCAGTTTGATCACTTCTCTTCTAGTATGTGGATAATTTATTGTAAAAAAAAAAAAAAAAAAAAAATTACTAGGACTTAATATGATAATAAATTCAACTAAATGAATAAAGCAACAATTAAAGTTATACAACAGTTCAAAACAGTTTTTGGGTTAGTAAGATTTAAAAAGAAAAAAAGAAATGAATACTTTTGATAAGTAATAATGTAACAATATAAATAAGAAGCCACCAAATGAGCATATTAGAATAATTTCAGAAAATAACATGTATGACACCGGTGACTGGTATAATGGCTGCTAAAGATTCAGCTTTTCCTTCACAGATAGAAATTACACTGTAAACATCTTCATACAGTAAAGTTATTTAAAATCATAATAATAATAATATTTCATAAAATTACTGTTCACTGTATTTCTATTCAAATAAATGCAGCCTTTGTGAGCATAAGAGACTTCTTTCCAAAACAACAAAATTGTAGTGTTCTAGAAAACCTGCTTGAGATTTTACTCAATGCAATAAATGTACAGTAATTCAGCACATTTCATTCATCTAAAGACTTAAAGGTGCCATACAATGGAAAACTGAATTGACCTTGGCTTTGGCTGAATAATAACAGTTCAGTACATGGACATAACATACTGTGAGTCTCAAACACCATTGTTTCCTACTTCTTATAGAAA
>JAUCMS010000052.1:11647448-11663172 GCA_032357445.1 Enteromius radiatus | reverse complement strand
ACAGAAGGTCTGTTGTGAATTAGACTAAAAGGCTTCGGTCAGGGTGGTATTTTGGTCGCTGTGGTTTTGCCAAGTAACGCCGGTTTCACACTGCACGCGTCAGCAGGGCGTAAGCAGCGCCTGAGCAGCGCGCAGCGTTTGTGCTTACAACTGATCTAATGATGGGAAATACCACAAAACTCATATTTAAATTAAAATACACTCTATTATTTTGTATTTTAGGACAGGGTGTGGACCCCTGATTGCTGGCTGTGTGGGAAGAGTTTTGCTCATTTTAGTATGAGGTACATTTAGCTTTCTTTTGCATCAAAGTGTTTCTTTTTGGTGAGTGCTGTATATTTTTCCATGTAGTAAAGACCTATAAACGCAATCATTGTTAGAATGCAGATTTGAATAGTTTAGTAATACACTCAGGAATAGTAAAAATTTCACTAAATGTCTCACAGCTGATATTCACTGTTTTATTCGTTAATATTCAGATTCAAAACATTATGTAAAGTTTACACACAGAATCTTGATAATGTCCTGTTCAAAACAGAATGAATGCTGTAAACGTGAGATTTTTGGCATATTGTATGAAGTAAAGAGATAACTACAGTATCAGTTTAATCTGTTCATGAATGACAGTTTATTATCTGATGTTATGCAAGAAAACTGAATGACGCCCATAACAAAGTTTGGTTTAGAGTTGTATTTATTCAGTCGGCTCATGTAAAAACATGCACACATTCAATGACTGAGACTTTGTCTGTGTTCTTTGGTCCACATCTTTCAACCCTAGCTCAACCGCATTCATGCCAATCATATTCCACTTAAAAAAAAAGGCAAAATATTTGTAAATAAAACTTTCATTAAGTAACCATTATGAGTACAAAATGATAGTATTGGAGGTTTCCTTAAAGTCATGTCTGATATCTTTGCTCAAAATAATCAGATATTAGTTAGTGTACTCATAAACTCTATACATTTTTTGAAGATGCTGTGGTTTAAATTCATAACGTGGTCTTGTTTAAACAGTAAAATAATCTAAAAGGCAATTTGGGACATATTTTGTAAACATTAAATAGTTTTTAGCTTCTACTGTAAGATAAAATAAGGCACCTAGGTATTGATACCACTGATGGCATCTTGTGAACTTTTTGGTTTTGTGTTTCTCAGGTGCAGCATCCACTGCAGTGCAACAGTCACATTAAAATAGATACCTCCACCTCAACCCATCCTACTCTTTACATCTCCTCAACATCTATTTAATGTAGAGTCTGTTCAATCCCTCACTCTCTCCTCCAGCGCCCTTAGCTCTCCTTCCACTTGTGCAGGCAGATCAGCTCCAACCTGCTGGGTGAAGTAGGTCCGAAGCTCCTGTGTTTCCTTCTGCCAGAAAGGTTTGGGCAGGTCAAAGAGGGCACCCATATCGATATTCCCACCCAGGCCTTCTGTGTTTATGGCACCGTTTTGTGGAATCCATCCCACAATGCTTTTGGTGGCAGCCTCGTCTTCACTGGTTCGGCCACATCGTTTGAAGATCCACTCAAGGACCCTGGCATTTTCTCCAAACCCTGGCCACAAGAAAGAGCCGCTCTTCTGATCTTTCCGGAACCAGTTGACGTGGAAGATCTTGGGGAGTTGGGTCTGGCCCTTGCGTGTCTCCATACTCAACCAGTGGGCCAGGTAGTCACCGAAGTTGTAACCGAAGAAAGGACGCATGGCGAAGGGGTCATGCATGATTACTTTACCTAAGGAAAATGAGCCATGTATATTATAATGTGTAAATACCAACAGGAGCTTTTTGCTCAGTTTGTCAGTGAGCGCTTAAAAATAGTGTGCATTTTTGTGTACTGTTGATCATAAGAGAAAGTTTATACCTTTATGTTCAGCAGCAGCTGTGGATTCAGATCTCATGGCTGCACCCACAAACACACCGTGACGCCAGTTAAATGACTCGTAAACCAAAGGCACACCTGGGAAAAAAAGACAGGTAAATTTTAAAGTATAGCAAAAGCACAGCATTTATGTGAAATTACAATTTTTTGTAAATTTATAATGTCTTAATTGTAACCTTTGCTTTAATGCATCCTTTTTTACACCATGAATTATAACTATAATGATAATTAGCAATAAATTATGATAAATTGCATACACATCAACTTTAATAGAGCATAATTATGCTCTGCAGTTTGTCATCTGCCATTTTAAAGTCTGCATGAAATCAAAATTGACTTTATTTACTTTACTAGCGAAACAATTATTGTCTTGGTAATCTTTAATCAAAATCTGAACATTTACTTCTGCTCTGTAATGGCATTCCTTTACTGATTAGCTGTCAGTTTTATCATTCATAAGAAGGAAAAAAATAATTAAAAGTGATTCCAATTATATTTTTGCAAACGTGTGGACTTGACTGTTATAGGTATTGTCCTTTGTATGAACCAGTTTGAGTATCAAGATGCTATTCTAGTTTTTACTAATATTTTGTAAATTACTTTCTATTTTGTTTTTTCCATTTGTATGTTGAGTTTTTATTTTATTTCAGGTAAAAAAAAATTGTTTTGTTTAGTGGTTTTAGTTCATTGTGGCCTTAAAATGATTGATTTCATACATAATATGTACATTTTATATACAGTATGCAGTTTTGATTCAGTGATACTACCTTCTGGTCTTCTTCCACCAAATACAATGGCATCAATGGGCACGCCCTCATCACTTTCCCAGAGTGGGTCTATGATGGGGCACTGGCCAGCTGGGGCACAAAACCTGGAGTTCGGGTGAGCACACAGTGTAGAATCACCTGACAAACACAAGAAGAGATAAACCAACATCATTATAACATCATACCACAGATGCTGTCCAGTGTCCATATAATAATAATACGTCATTTCATTAACTATATAAATTATATTATTTGTTGTTTTTATATATAACCTTTGCACAATATATACATTTATAGAATAGAATAGAAGTATATAAGATAGCAGGAATATATGATTTTTTTAATGAATTTTTAGATATTTAGTAAAAATGAGTTTGCTGAACAATCTTACCATACTTCCAGGATTTTCCATGCCAGTCTGTGAGTTTGATTCCAGGTGCAGGTGGTTCCAGACCCTCCCACCAAACTCCCCCATCGCTGGTCTCTCCCACGTTGGTGAACACTGTGTTCCTGGAGATGGTTGCCATGGCATGAGGGTTTGTCTTCAGGGACGTCCCGGGGGCAACTCCAAAGAAACCATTTTCTGGATTAATGGCTCTGAGTTTACCTGGTGAAGCAAGTCAAGATACACCACAGTCTCTGTTGAAAACATCTATTTATATCCATAAACAACAGTATTCTAGTCAACGCTATATGCCAAAACTGTTTCTCAGCAACTGGGTGTGTGGTTTGCTGACAGCTATTATTTCTATTTTAATTAGCTCTCTTTCTGCTGCCCAATAAAAATGCTAAACTAAAATATATGGTGTCAATTCATGGCTGCCCATAAACCCACACTTGTCATGCTGTGTCAACAGATGCATATGTTGTCTAAGACAAGTCATATTTCTCACCCTGACTGTCAAATTTCATCCAGGCGATATCATCTCCCACACACTCCACCTTCCAGCCTGGCAGTGCTGGTTTCATCATTGCCAGGTTCGTTTTTCCACAAGCGCTCGGGAAAGCTGCTGCAATGTACCGTTTAACACCCTGAGGATTTGTGATTCCCAGAATCTGGTGGAGAAAGAAGCACAGATGTCTATCAACATTGTTTTACAATGATGACTCCAGCTAAAAGTAGCACATAAGTAGAACGCACTGTTGCTTGATCGATACGGCTAATTTATTATATATGAGGTTGTAAACTTTGAACTAAAATGTCTTATAGAGGATAAGCAAGACAAATCCCGTCAGGTCCCGTACCAGCATGTGTTCAGCCAACCAGCCTTCGTCTTTGGCAATGCGTGAGGCAATACGAAGAGCAAAGCACTTCTTTCCAAGGAGTGAGTTTCCACCGTAACCGCTGCCGAAGGACAGGATCTGTCTGGTGTCAGGAAGATGTGAGATCAACACCTTCTCCGGGTTACAAGGCCAGCTGTTTACTAGAGGAGCTGTGCGGGAACAACAGAGAAATATAAGACAATGACAAGAAAATAAAATATATACAGTGCAGATCATATTTATATGTATTTACTTGTATATATTTATATTTATAGGATTTATATTACAGATAAATATTTAATATTTTTCTTAAATATATACATGTATGTGTGCGCATTTATATACACGTAATAAATCTATAGCGTACACACACACACATATACAAACAAAAATGTTTGTTTGGGATGGGATTAATCGCAATACATTTGAAATTTGAGTTAGTTACGCATGCTGTCTTTATGAGTCATTTGAATTGTTTACTCAGAAGATTGGTTCAAAACATTGATTCATTCAGGAATAAGACAATGACAAGAAAATTAAATATATACAGTGCAGTTTAAACGTTTGGGGGCAGTTTTTTTTAAATAATGTTACAAAAATAAATGCTGTTCCTTTAAACTTGAAAGAATCCTGACGAAATGCATTATGGTTTCCACAAAAACAAAACAATTAAGCAGCATTTTTCATCACAGGAATATATTACATTTCAGAACATATCAAATTGATAGTAATATTTCACACAAGAGCTGTACTTATTGTAATTTTCATCAAATAAATGCAGCCTTGGTGAACATGAGACTTCATTCAAAAAAAAGGGACTGGTGAAATTTTATTTGATCGATCACGTACATTTAATCTGATATTAAAATAAAGCAGTAAGGTACCTTTGAGTGGTAAAGGTCGACCCAAAGAGTGCTGGCAGCGCACAAACTCTGCCCCCGCGGCTAGTTTCTCCAGCACAGGTGTTCCCATGCGTGTCATGACGCCCATGCTAGCCACCACATATGGAGAATCTGTCACCTGAACACCAAACTTAGCAAGAGAAGAGTTCACAGGGCCCATACTGAAGGGGATCACATACATAGTGCGTCCTACAGAGGAAAGAAAAGACAAATATTGAAGAGATGTTCCTTTCAGTGTCCCAGACTATCCTACATTAATACGAGGACTGATGAAAATTTGAGAGAGCTCAGGTTTGTGTACATTTACTGTTGATCATGGCAGCAGTTATTCATCAAATGATGATCAGATAATGGAGAAGAGCATTATAATATCCAGCTGAACAATATAGACGAGTGCTCTTTCAGCATTTTAAAGAGCTAATTCAGATCCCTGGATTTCCGTGGTGCCATTATTTTTTGACATATTCATTAATATACTGTTATATTTTATATTTAAAAATGTATATAATTCTAATTAACTTTCTGTAATCTATAAAATAATATTGACTATATTTATGTAATATTTATCATTATAATTATTTAATATCTTGTTTATTTTATTTTAATATTTATTTTTATTTACATTCAATATTTTGCCGGTAGAAGGAACTATTTGACAGGTTTCAGTTATTGTTCAGTGGTTTGAGTAACACACACCTGCCATGCAGCCAGGAAAGCGGTCCTCTCTGGCTTTCTGAAAGTCATCCTGACTCATCCAGCTCCCCAGCTGGGATTTAGCACCTCCTGTGGGAATGGGAATAGTGTCTCTTTGGTCCTTAGTAACAATCACAGTTTTACTCTCCACGCGAGCCACGTCTTTAGGATCAGTACGTGCCAGCCAGCTGCACACAGAAAAAGAGTAGAAATTTAAATCATGATTAGTGCAATGTACAATCATTCATATTATCATCTGTACTGGTTAAAAAAACCCCAGAAGGAAATAGAAAAAAGTACTTACCAGTTTTCATATTTGGCGAGTTTCTTCACCATGCCCTCTTTCTCCAGGTTGGCCAGGATGTCTGCGGTCTCCTCTGAAGTGCCTGTGACCACGTGCACTTTAGCAGGTTTACATTCAGCCACAGCACCTGACACAAATTCAGCCACGGACGGGGGCAGAGACGGGACGGAGGCGAGTGACCGGACACCCACTGAAGCTGTACTGATGGCATTACGCCTGCATGGACACAAACAAACATTTCAACAACATAACATACAGCGCTGTCAAATGAGTAATCGTGATTAATCGCATCCAAGTTTTTGTTTACATAATATATGTGTGTAATATTTATAATATAGAGAGAGAGGGAGGGTAGATCATATTTACATGTATTTACATGTATATATTTATATTTATAGGATTTATATTACAGATAAATATTTAATATACAAACATATTTTTCTTAATAATATACATGTATGTGTGTTTATTTATATAGATGTAATAAATCTATAGCGTACACACACGTATACAAACAAAAACATTTATTTGGGATGGGATTAATACATTTGAAATTTGAGTTAGTTATGCATGCTGTCTTTATGAGTCATTTGAATCGGAAGATTGGTTCAAAACATTGATTCATTCAGGAATGAAACAACTGAATTTGTTTTATGTTGCTCATAGACTTGAGATCTGCATTCTGCTATAACGATATTTGGAACTATTTTCAATGCTGGAACAAGAGTAGGCTGACCATACTGCATTCGAAATGTAAGTTACTCAGTATTACCTGCTAATTTATTGAACTAAGCATCAATTCTAAACAGTTATTGTCTAACATTTATTAAAGTATGTGTATGTGTAGAGTATGTGTCCTCATAACTGCGTAATCGAAATTAGAATCTACCTTGTGTTTCAACATGAAATTAAGCTATTTGCAGTAAATGTGCTATCTTTAGAAAACTGCTCTAAGTAAATAGCGAGGATAGAAGTCAAACCAGTAAAGGGCAAATGTATTTGCACTACAGACAAGTATTAATGATAACTATAATAATATAATATAGTAATTAAGAGTTTGTAAAATGTAATATTTTGTAATATTGTAATAATATGTAATATTGTACTGTTTTTGTACAGCTAAAAAAAACTAGAAGCTGATGACCAGAGGTCTTGCACATTCTAGCAAAAATGTGAACCACACTCGTATGGTTAAGAAAAAAGGTGGATAATATATAGCCAACTCAGTTTAAAGTCTAAAAGCTAAAGACTGTGGACACGGTGTAAATTAGATGATCTATGTAATCCATGAGATGTTGCATTAATTAATGAAAGTATATTTGAGTCAGCATGTCTTTATGAACGTTGCATCATCATAACCACTAAATGTTCACAGATCTTTGACCGGAACTGAAAGATAAGAGATTAAGAAGTTGCAAGACTAAGTGTCCTTTGGAATGAAATGCACTACATGTACATGTACTACACTGAAAACTGGTATCGAAAAATTGCTAGTGCTGTGAATTTCACAATTACAAGAAAATGAACAGAAAAACTTTCCCTGTTTGCTCTTGTGCAACATGCTCCAATAATGCGTTTTATGTACGTACAACTACAACTTTAGGCTGCAAAAAATGTTTTGCAGCCTAGTTCAGATTTTAAGTCACTTTTTTCCTGCAAAATATGTTTTTATCAGTGATTGAATATACATACATACATTATATGTGTACACATTAAGCCAAGGTCATAGCTTTGATTCATTCCCAGGGAATGCACAAAACGAAAACAATGCATGATGAAGACAAAAAAGACAGAATGAGGAGGAGAAGAGGACAGAAACAGAGAAAGAAAGAAAAAAAACACATATTCAGTAAGCAAACAAACAAAACAAATGTTTTATGCTATATGAGAGATTTCTTGCCATTCAATCCTCTACTTCCTAAACATTTTTTCAAAAAAATCATCTGAGACCAGCTTGTCATTCTTTAACAATGTTTGTGAGCTGAGCACAGTCAGGATATTCAATTAACAACACGGCTCATGCCTGCAAGGCCTGTTGGCTATAATAAAGAGAATATTTGTAGTATAGCAAGACAAATTCCTCGCCTTTACCCTTTGATTCAGTTCAGCATAAACCCCCACCCCAATTGCCACACTTCCTACCCCATAATTCCTCTCTATTGTTTTCCAAAGCCATAAAACGTATACGAACTTAACTAGAACAAAGTCTGTGAGTCTATCCTGGTTTTGACCCCCGTGATCCCTGAGTTTCATCAATAACCACTGAGCTTTAAACCATCAATTATCGAAGGCAGTTAAACACACCCCCGCATGAACCAACCAATCAGATGGCCTCCTTGGCATTCACTCCCCTCCCCTCCCCTCAGAGTCTGGTTAAACAGGGTATGTCCACTTCAAGCACACTATGTTCATGCATAAACACAAAACACACGTAACAATTTGAGAAACATGTCAAATAACCAAAAGGGTGGTTTTCTTTTCAAACGTCATGCATGCATTAGAGCTATATCTCAAGGGCGTTTCAATACAAAAACTAACCTGTTAAACAAGTTAGTAAACCCTTTCACTTAAAACACACACATATACGTCAGATTAACAATCAGTTCCTGGTATCATGCATCTTGTAGGGTAAAGATTAGCTAGTAGAGACTTTCACACTGTGCATATTTACTTGGAAATCTTTTGCTGATGTAATCACTCATTCTGGTGAGAGACTGATAGAGCAGATATAGATACAATAAAATGGGGTTTAGCTGGCATCTACATGGATTTCTTTCATCATTATTGTCACATTGTTATTAATCTCTAAATACACACCAAAATTCTGGTTTAACATAGACTCAGAAATGCTTGAATTAGCTTTTGTGGCCAAAGGTGATGGTTATTTGTTCATTCATAACCTGTTTTTCAGACACTGTATGCATAGTGTGACTCTCTAAACATTCCTCTATGTGACTTACGTTGCTGCATTCCTGTACGTGACATACTCAATAATACTACAGGGACATGTAATATGTGGCAAATGTCATTATTTGGTAATACCAGACTGCAGGACTCTGGAGTATTATAATTTACTCTGTATTTTTACATAACCCTGTCAAAGATAAATCTGCATTGTTACAGACTATATAGTAGTTTAGTACCCCCCACTTAAACATGGGTGGTGATAGTGTAACTGTACAAGGTGTTGACAAATGTTTTATAGAACAGTTTAAGTCTGTTTAAATATGATATCTCACAAGAAACTATACAAGGATGTTTACCCAAGAAAGATAGGGGTGTGATGTTATATTGAATAGACTGCAGGAAAACTGTAAACCTAGACCTTTAATTCTCTGTTTTACTTTGTTTTTAGCTACAACCAGAAAATAAAAGTAATTATTGGAATAATATATGAAAACAATAGCAACTTGCATTAAATATTGTAAGTGTAAACATATTAATATAAATACATTTAGCATATAATTGCACAATATATAGATATAATTACATGTTATATATAAAACTAATTTGAATATGTCTAAAAGACACTTACCTCCTTAGTACTCCAAGCAACAAGCGGGACATCTTTGGTGCAAATAAAAGTTGTGGAGTAAACAACCGAAATTATGAATAAAATAAAATAAAGCAATATGAGAGGGGTGGCTTGTTTCTCTTCAGTCCTGTGCACCTCTCATATCAGACTGCTGAGTGGATAGTTCAGCTCTTGAGGTAGAGTAAAGTAAGACCCTTGAACTGTTACTGTAACACGTGTAACTTATCATCAGCTGATCCCACCCTCAGCTCAGATCCTGCATTAATAACGACGCTCTTCTCCCTGCGAACCAACCTGAGGTGTTTCAATAATGAATAAAGCTTTGTTCTGACTAACTTCCTAGTCGATTAACATATTTTAAAACTTCAATATTTTCAATATTATATGCGTGCGCTTCCAATAAAACACGACAAAGTGGGAAAACTAGCTGTTGCATTTCAGTCAAAGAGCTCTAGATTGACGCCTCCCGAGTCATCGAAGTCAGTCAAACAGAGTGAATCGCGAGGATTCAGATCAGTTCGCTGTCCGGCGGATGACGCAAGCGCGCTTTGGTTCCTGAAGGAGGTCCTCAGAGGACTCGCTGTGCTCCGACCGCTTTGCTGCAAAAACACAGTTGTGCAAAGTTGTGTAGAAGCGAATTTTATTTTTGAAGGTTCTTTATCGAGATCTGAGGTCACGTGACCGTCGTCGCGTTCTGTTTCGTGTTAAGTCAGCAGATGTTGATAAAAGTTGTGGACATTGTAAAAGGCGGAAGCTGGGTCTCTGTGACGTCGCTCCATTCATCATCACATCTGCTGTGAGTGTAGGGCTCGAGAGACATTGACAGTAAATGGCATTTATAAATGTAAATATGAGGGGAAATAAGCTTTCTTTTTGAGGGATTTTTCTGAGTTTAGAAATGTAATAGTATCTGCCCTTTGAAAATATCAAAAGACATTTAAATGGTTGTGGAGATTAATTAACTGGTAATTATTTGAAATAATATCTAAACAAATGTGTGACTATTTTGCATTCTTTGTTTGCTAACACTTGAGTTTTATTAAAATAAAAATATGTAAAAATATTTGAATGTCACATTAAAAGAGTGCATTAATCAACAATTATTTATTTAATAGTTCATTTCTGTATATGTCAGATTACACTGGGCCTACCTGTCAGAACTTTGCCATCTGCAAGAATTAAAAAATGTCTTTATGCTAATTATGGTTGCATTTATTTGATAAAAAATACATTAAACATGATAATATTGTGAAACATTGTTACAGTTTAATAATACATGTATAAATACATTTTAAAATGTCATTTATTTCCCATGATTGTCACATGATCATGCAGAAATCATTCTAATATGCTGATTTGGTCCTCATAAAACATTTCACTAAATTTAGATGATTTCTAAAACTTCTTAAGAATTTAAAGTTTATTCAAATATAAAATAATTATTTTAAATTGGAATAATCATAATACATTTTTCATTGTCCTTATGAGAAATTATAAAATATTTAAAATGTAAATTCCACCACAGAAGGCTAGTGCACAATAGAAAAGACACACAGTTACTGTATTTGTATGGTAAACAGCATGCAAAGTCTCAGTGCACTGACGTTAATTGAGAACGTGATCAAGAACATGTACACTGTGAACAGGCGAAAGATCACAGTGTTTGTGTGAGAGAGAGGTAGATTAGAGGAGAGTGGATAAAGATAAGATGAAAAGCCATTGTGGTTAGACTTTAATCTGTGAAGTAACAGATCCACAAAAGCCTAATGCCCCACTATACACATTATCACTTTATAAACACATCTAGAGTTAAGATGAAATAATAAAAATAATGCAATATTGTACACAATATTGTAATATTAAATGCATAGGATTCTTGTATAGTTTATGAAGGTTCAAATCTTATGTACATAGAGGGTGGTGAATTGTAACTTTACTGACTTATTACTTAACAATATTAAAGTGTATTTGACAAAATTTAAAATTCTATTTTAAAATTTCATATTTAATTAATTGTGATTGTTGCATTTGTAAGGAAAAATAGTATGGTTAAATAATTGTTAAGTGACTGCCAGCAAGGATCATTCTTATGTTCATTCACTAACACACACACACACACACACACACACATGCTGTTTTTGATGAGAAAAGAGAACTTTGTCCTTTGGACTATGCAAAAACAAAAACAGGCACTGCATGGGTCATTTCAGTCAGTAATCAACTTGAAACAAGTTTTAAAACCATCAAAAATAACATATGCATATATGTTCCTGAAAGAAGTAGTTCAGCCCAAAATTTTAATTTGATGAAAATGTGCTCACCTGTATGCCATCTAAGAGGTAGATGAGTTTGTTTCTTTATCAGAACAGATATTTGCTTCACCTTTGCTCATCAGTGGACCCTCTGCAGTGAATGGGTGCCGTCACAATAATCCACAAACATCACAATAATCCACAAGTAAAATCAGTTCTAAACAAATATGTATGTGTATTTTGATGTGAGAAGAATGCAGAAGATGGCATTTTTCACTGGAGGAAGCATTGTTATGGATTATGGACAAGAAGCAACGATGAAGCTAAAATGCCTTAATAGTATTTACATCTCATAAACTTTGCATATTTTCACTTCACAAGATGTTGTTTAACGGAATGGAGTATTTTGGATTATTGTGATGTTTTTATTTATAATGTAATGCTAAATTTCTCCAAATCTGTTATGATGAAGAAACAAACTCATCTACATCTTAGTAACATTTCCAGCAGATTTTAGTTTTAGGCAAACTAGTCCTTTATTTCAGTTTGACAAGATCAAGGAGACATGTTCACTCCTTTGATATGCAGACAACCCATGTAAACAGTGGTATTCTGATTCATCAGTGGATATCTGTGATGGAATGAGCGGAAAGTCAAGGAATAAACAATGTCTCAGTGATTAAATCTAGTGGTTTGCACATAATTGCAGTGTACTCTGGTATTTGTATAATGGGAAACATGCAGTGTTCACTTTCTTTTACCTTAGGTGCTGATCCCATTAAAAGCAACCTTTAGGAATAAATTAGGCAGTATGAAGGTACTGCACATACTACTGTTTTTCTCTGAGGACATGAGCACAGTGGTGTTCGTGCCTTTGTAGGCCTTTGAACAACAGATGTGACTGATCACAATGTGATACATGTGGTAAGCCTTTGCTTTGGCAGCATATGAATGTTTCAATATGACAACATTTTGAAAGCAAGATCAATAAAGATATTTTGGGGGTCGACTAATAATTGGTTATCAATATGACAAAATACTTTTTTTACACAATGATTAAAATAAATGCTATTAAAATGTTTTAAAGTAAATTTAGTACAAAGTACAAATTTAGTTTAAACTGTCATTTTTAAAAATGTATTTCAAAACTAAATAATAAACACTAAGGACTCGGGTTTAATTCAAGTGTAATATACATACAACATTTGTGCCTTGTGATTTTTTTCGCCTTGTATTTTGCACCTTGGATACTTGATACTTTTTTGACACAGTATTAGCAATATTTTAAACAGTTTCCTTTACTTTGCACGAAATACATAAAAAGGGAAAACAGTATTTAAAATATATATATATATTTTTATTGTAATATATAGCAATACAGCCATATTATATATTGTAATACCTATATAACCTAAGTACCTTAAATAAATCTAAAATTTAAATCTAAAAACATTTAACAGTTAAACTTATTTGTTTAGTTAATATATTAGCAATTTTTGGGGCATTTTATGGATTTTAAAATATATGAATAATCCTATATTTAGATAAAGACACCGTAAAATTAATTGCATTAATTTTCTGTAATTTGTTAATTCCTCATTTACACAATTGCTCAATCCAGTAACAATGTGTTCTAATAACTGGTGTCATATTATTTTTTATTTTGTACGTAGTTTTTTTTTTAAGAAGAACAGCAGCAGGACTTTTATTATAGCTCTGGCAAATTCTGTTTCCGTAATTCACTGAAAGTTTTGTTTGTTGTCGCCCCCCTCCGGTCATATAAAGAATGATTTATTTGACGCTAATTCACTTTCATTTTCATTCTTTGTGCTGACTAACTGTGACTTCTCGTCGTTTCGTCGATAACAACTGGATCCCATCTTCTCTTTTCAACCAAAATCCCACGGTATCCAGTGGGAGAAGACATTAAACGCAGGTTTTTCTGCAAACAGCTTTAATAAAGTTTTGCGAAACAAATCGAAACGATAATTCTGCAACGATGACTTCCTTAGACATGAGCCCTGCGTCTAAGAAACAGGTAGAGCGCCTATTATAGGCCCGAAACTTGATTTAAACTTATTTATGACTGTATATTGGGAAGAAATTATGCATTTTGAGTCTAAGCTGCTTATAAATATAACGTAAACGTATACATTGAACGTGTGTTTAACGTTATATTTGTATGGTACGTTTGACACACGTTTCCTATATACTTTGCAGGTGGATGGATTCTCCAAACAAATCACCAAGGAGGTAATTCTACATTTATTTAGACACGCTCTTTCATTACTTTTCAAAAATGTAGCACAATAATTGTAGTTTATGCCAAAATACCACAGTTATTATAGTGACTACAATAAAACAGGGCACTACTACAATTATAAAATGTATTACAACATGGCTGATAGTTAAATACAGCAGCTCTAATGAAAGTTTGTTAAACTGTCAAATTATTTTATCCAGGCCGAACAATTGATCTCAAAATTCTTCCCCGAGAAGATTGCAGAGATGGACAACATCTTACAGGTATGAAATCATATTGATCAAATGAAATACCAGGTGCATTCATCAACATCCACACTTGGGGAGTATAGTTTGTGCTATGGTTAAGAAATGCTGTATTTTTACTGTGTGTTCTTTAGGGTTCCTGCAGTCTGAAGGATCTGTCAGTCATCAAGGCTCCTCTGGACATCCCGATCCCAGACCCTGCCAAAGAAGAGCTCAAGAGGAAGAAGAAAGAGGCGGTAATCATAACACATCCTTTATTATTAACAAGCATAACTGTTTGCATGTATTTCTTTTTAAGTTAATCGATTGTTTTGCAGTCTTTGGTTTAAGTAATTGATTTGGACGGTAAAATTTTATTTACACAGAAAGAGGCCAAAGAGGGAAAGAAGGATGGAGATAAAGAAGAAGATGAAGGTAAATGTTTTAGAAGTATGACTTGGGAAAATGAAACTGAAAATGTTACTTGTTCGGTTCGCTTTTTCCTAGACCCGAATTCCCCCAAATGAGAAAGTTGTAGTTCACAGCATAAACACTGGGTGGCACTGAGTCATGTTAGTGTCATAGAAATGATACAAACCTAATGTAGATTTTCAGAAAGTATTGTATGTCTTCGTCCATCTCTGACCTTATGTGACTGGTGGCAAAGTGGTGATTTGAAGAGAACAAAATGAAACGAATGATGTTAATTGTGCTCTGAAAGGTCCTCCCTGTGGTCCCATCGCCTGCAATGAGACAGTAGAGAAACTCCTCAAACAGATCAAGCCTGAGATTCAGACTCTGAAGGAGTGTCTTAACACGGTGAGGAAGCGTTGTCATATAATATACATCATATATAATTACTCCGATCTCAAAAGTTACTTTTTTTTTAGTGTTTTGACATTTTAATTGATCAACTTGTTCTATAATATATAATAAAACTTTCATTTATAGTTCATTTTATACTGTACATAGATATATTATAGTGTATGCTGGTTCTGATACAATTAATAAAGCATTTTGATACATTTTGTACATTGTGTGATATTTGTGTTGCAAACCTCTGCAGGTGTCAATGTGGATACAGCTACAGATTCCCAGGATTGAAGATGGGAATAACTTTGGAGTTGCTGTACAGGTCAGTTAAACTCTCTTGTGACAGAATCAAATAACATTTGTCAAATGATTCATTCGAACGTTTAAGGTTTAGATTAGACTTTGTACAAATTATTGCATTACACAAAAAAGTTCATTCCATTTAAAAATATATGAATACTTCAGAAATAGTTAATAGATTTACTTGACCAATTATTAATATGCAGTTTATCTCTGTTGTGTGATTCATGAAAGGTTTATAAATTTGTGTGGATGACACTTTTTAGCAAAAATATATATGACCGTTTTTCACAGTTTTTGCTTTTATTTTAGTAATATTAATTATGGCGTTGAATTGCATTTCCATTCAAAAGGTTGTGGTCAGTATTTTAATTTGTTTCTCAAAAGGGATACACTACGGGCGGGTTTCCCGGATAGGAATTAGATTAAGCCAGGACTAGACCTTTGCTATTTTAGGACATTTAAGAATTTTTAGGAACATGTCTTACAAAAATGCATTATCTGTGAGCATTTTAAGACCAAACAATG
>JAUCMS010000052.1:11623168-11647348 GCA_032357445.1 Enteromius radiatus | reverse complement strand
TTTTCCAGTTTAGACAGCTCTTAACATTTATTTTAATCTAGGACTAGTCTTAAACCCTGTTCGGGAAACTGGCCCTACATTGATTTTTTTAGGCAGTAAAGATGAATTGATTTTTTACATAAAATTACTTTTTATTAGAATTTACATAGAGAAAGAGAATACTAATACATACATACATACATACATATATATATATATATATATATATATATATGCTGTCAAACGATTTATCGCAACCAGAATAAAAGTTTGTGTATGTGTGTGTGTACATCATACAGTATATACCCACATATATGTATATACAAGAGTTTTCACAGAAACATTAAGAAGCACATTTATTTTCAACATTAGCAATAAGAAATGTTTCTTGAGCTCCAAATTAGCATATGCTGATGATGATTTCTGAAGGATCATATAACCCAAAAAAGTGGAGTAATGAACTTTGCATCATAGGAATAAATTATGTTTTAAAATATAAATATAAAAATAACAATGTTTCACAATATTACTGTTTGTACTGTATCAAATAAATGCTCGGTGAGCATAGGGGACTTTCCAACCCAACTTTTTTGAACAGTGTTTTATTTATATATAATTTAGTTTGTGTGGATTTTATGTGAATAAAAGCAAAAATGTTCCTGCAGGAAAAAGTTTTTGAACTGCTTACCAACACCCGCACCAAGATCGAGGGATTCCAGACACAGATTTCCAAGTGAGTGAACACAGTCAAACACTAGCATTTATTATAAATATGTTTAGAGTTATTTTCATGTTTTTCATACATTTTGTTAGACATGAATATGCAGTTTTGACTTGTTTCTGTTTCTTCAGGTACTACAGTGAAAGAGGAGATGCTGTAGCCAAGGCTTCCAAACAGCCACATGTGGTCAGTTTATTTAATGTCAGATTTAGCTGAATTAAATCACTGTTTACATGAGCTTCTGATAATTGGATTGTTTTGTTGCTTGGCAACAGGGAGATTTCAGACAGCTTGTCCATGAACTGGATCAGCACCAGTACTGTGAGTTACGCATCATAGTCCTGGAGATTCGCAACACTTATGTAAGTTCAGTCTCAACTTACTCTAAACAAAACATCATGTGTTTGTGTGTCTGGTGAGACGGCTGTGACTGATCTCATCCATTCGTTCAACTCTAGGCGGTGCTGTATGATGTCATCATCAAGAACTTTGACAAGATTAAGAAGCCCAGAGGAGACTTATCTTCAAAAGCACTTATCTACTGAGTACCGCAGCCGATCTGCACTGACAGGACACACAAACATTTGCTGAAAAGTAAAAACATGTCATATTGAGTTTCACATCCACAGTCACAGTGCATTGACTTAAGCTTCAATTACATCAACAAAACCTCCTGCAGTACAGTTTTTACTCAATAAAGACTATCTAAATGTGCTTTATCTCATGTTTTCATTCAAAATGTCCAAAAGCTTTAGTTGTATTATCCTTATAATTATTACAATTGGATAAAACAAGAAAATAACTATTTCGTTTTTCATATATGCTACCATTCAGTAAGATTTTAGATCAGAAATTATTACTTTTATTCAGCTAGACTGCAAAAAAAAAGTTGGAAGTTGGTTTATAAAGATTTCTGTTTTAAATAAATGCTTTTCTATGAACGTTCTATTCACCAAATAATCCTGAAAAAACTTTGGTTTCACAAATAAAATATTAAAAATTAAATAATTCAAATTCAAGTCATTTATTTTTAAATTGTAGAATTTTATAGATTTGTAGCAGAATATATAGACTCTGTTTTTTACCCACGCACATTTTTTATTTTTACATATTATAATCTTAAATTACATTACCATTCAAAAGTTTAGGATTTGTAAAATATTTGTTTTTAAAAGTTTAAAAAGTACTTTTATTCGGCTAAGACACACATGACTGATCAACGGAGACAGGAAAGAAATGTACTAAAATATTGCAGTAATTGAGTAATGCTGGAAATATTTGCCATCAGGAAAAAATTATATAAAACATATTAAAATAGTAAGAAGTTCCTTTAAATTGTAGTAATATTTCACCACATAACTGTTTTTAATATTTAAGTTTTTTTTTAAATATTTGTAGCTTTGGTGAGCATAAGAGATTCAGTTTAAATGAAGGTATCTTCATAAAAGTAGTACGTTTTTAAATATTAAATTTCTCATTTCCCTAACATTCACGTCCCATTTGATGCAGTATTACCTCTGCTATTCGAAAGAAAACCTTTTGGTCTTCCAACACAACACCAGCCGGGCTTTAAAACATACCAGCCCTTAAAATAAAGGCCCTTCCATCCCAGATACCCAAGCGCTCCTCCAACCAGCTGGGAAGGGAACAGCGGGAAGTGCGCTAGCAAGCAGACAATCAAGAAAATCCAGAGACTCATCAACAACACACACAACAAGAAGATTATCCTCAGTGGTGTCCCTACAGGCTTTCCTAGAGCCATGCAGGGCCTGAAAACCCCCGTTTCTTCAGCAAGAATCAAACAACATAAACTCAGAACGAGGATGTCATCAGACACCTCACATCCCTGCCACTGTAGGCCAGCTTTAAGGCAGGCCGCTTTACCCTTCTCCTCTCTCAGTAGTAATAAGGGGCCTGTATTAGACTCTAGGAGGTCTCTGGTGTTCCTGTGGACTTCGGTGGGATTTTGTAGTGGCTCGAAACAGCTTCCAGAGGCGTCCACTAGGAAGGAGAGGAGACGGCGGAAGAGTGTCCACAGCGTACCGGCCACAGCGAGTCGAGAGAGGTGACGGACTGAGTGAATGAACGAGTTACTGATGCAGTATGAGAGAAGAAAGATGAAAGAGCCACATAGTATAAAGGTCCAGCCCCAGCAGGAGTGAAGGAAGAGCCTGAGATCACATAACCATAATCAGTAGTTCATAAAACAAACAACACAAAGGAAATACAAAATGTTAAATGAACTTAAATATATTTATCTTAAGCATACATTTCCAGAATTTGTTTAATATGTAATACAGGGAACGCCTGGAAAAATTATTTTCAACATTGCAACTTATATATATATATATTTATATTGCCATATAAAAATATCTCCATGATTTAAATATTATTTAAATTTTACATTTTAAGTTGTATAAATGAATGTTATGTAATGTGTTATGAACATATATGAATAAACAATATTTATAAAATTAACATTAACCAAAATAAATACTAAAAAACATGATCCTTTATCTTAGACAAAATTATATTAAATATATTACAATTAGGCTACTAATTACTTTTTCTTTAGCATATATATATCATGCACGTGTTTTTATTTTGTACATTATGTAAACAAAAACGTATTTTGGATGTGATTAATTGCGATTAATCATTAGACAACACTGAGATAGATAGATAGACACTCAAAAACTGGTAATTCTAATAATACTAGAGATAACTAGAATAAGATCTTGCCTGTACAGGTAGTGATTCTTGTTGCCAAATATGCTGTACTTGGAGACCCAAAGACTCAGAACAGGTCCAAACATCACCAGCACAGAGAGGAGGAAGTGAAAATGGCGCCTGAATAAGAAATTAGCCAGTAGTCCAGCAGTGAGATCAGTGAAGTGCACCAGAGCCCAGTGCAGAAGCCTGCTGACAGAGGTATGGATCTTATAAAGTATCTCCTTTAATCCATAAAGATCCATCTTGGTTTGTTGAGGGCAGAACTTCCACTGCTTGTTTAACAGATCACTGACTGAGGGAAAGAGAGAAATGAGATTGTTCTACCATCTGTCAGCGGTGTTATTAACTTCCCTTTTGTTTTCTCAGCTGAGATCAACCTGCTGCTTTATGTCACACTCCTCATCATTTACAGTCCTGACAACATATTGCTCCCTAACCGCTCCAAACATTCCCATCTTATCAGCTTGCTCAGTGTGTGTGTGTGTGATATAAAGCAGTACAGCAACATTCCTTGTGTGTTTTCGACTGTATTTAGCATATGTATCTGTGGTATGCATTAAAATAAACTTTGGCTTTGGCAAAAAGGGAAGTGTCCTCATATTGTAGTACCCATGTCATTATACACATGTGTGTCCTAATAAACCATGTATATCAAAACACACACACACACACACACATAAAAAAAATTAAGATTAAATACAAAACTTACTATCTAATCTAGTGCATGTATTGTGTTTCTTCTAAACCTTTTTGGTCACACTTTTTTTAAATTCTGACTATTAACAAATCATTAACTATGACTTTTACCTCAATAAACTCCTAATTTTCTGCTTATTAATATTTAGTAAGGTCTGTGACATCTGTGAGACACAGCTGGGAGATAATGAACTACACACCAACAGGAAATAGGAAAAAAGGACATACATGTGGAAATAAAAACGAAACCAAAACAGGAAGACATGAAAAACTAACAGACAGGCTACGTAAGAAGATGACTGTATGGTATTTCTGCCACTGGATAAAAAAAAAACATTTTAAAAAAGATTTTATTTCACAATTCTTCCTTTTTTCTTACAATTGTGAAATATAAACTCGCAATAGGGAGTTATAAAGTCAGAATTGCGAGATATAAAGTCAGAACTGCAAAATATAATGTCAGAATTGCGAGATATATTGTGAGTAATAAAGCCAGAATTGGAAGACATTGTAATTATGGAGACGCTAAATGCTTTGTAGGATATTAACTCACAATAGGGTACAAACACAGACAGTTTTTAAAGGTGAGACAACAAGTTAACAAGGGGGAGGAACCGATGAATTGTCATGGTAACTAATGGGAGCTGAGGGACAGGTGAGCACAGAGACAATGGGTAACAAACATTTCACAATAAGAGAGCCAAGGCAAGACCGATATAACTGCAACAGAGAACAATGAGGGGTGAACAGCGGCCTCCGAATAGGCTTTATCAGCGGCCTTTAAAGCCGTGACAGGGCAGGATGAGAGTTCATAGAGGGCCTCCATAGCCAAGGCAGTACAGGGCAATAATTCACAGGCGGCACTCAGAGCCGAGACAGGGCAGGACAAGGGTTCTACAGCCTCCGTGGCTGTGACCAGGCATGACAAGAACTCATGGGTAGCTTCCATATCCATAGTAGGGCGAGGCGAGTACTACGATCCAAGCCAACACCTCTAGAGGTAGTGCAGCCACTGGCAGAACCTTCGGTGGATCTACGGCACAAGCTGACACCTCTGGAGGCAGTGCAGCCACCGGTGGAACCTCCGGAGGATCTACGGCACAAGCCGACACCTTTAGCGGTTCTGGGACAGACTCATGGACAGGTAAAGTCTCGGGTGCAGACTTATAGGTAGACAGGGCCTCTGAAGCAGACTTAGAGGAAGATGAGGCCTCTCAAGCAGACTCATGGGCAGGTGAGGTCTCTGGAGCACAGTGTGGTGACTGCCATTACCGGGAGCACAGAGGAGAGGGGAAGAGTCTCTAAGAGGGCCTGTGCCGCTGCTAGGCTGGACACTAATCTACGTCGGCCTGGGAATGCCCTATTCACAATGGTTGAAGGTTCTGGTGAGGCAGTAGCTCTGGATTAGAGGCCATCTTGTGCAGTGGCTCGGGCTCTGGGTTGGCGGCCATCTTGTTCAGTGGCTGTGACTCATGGTTGGCATCGATTTTGTGCAGTGGCTCTGGGTGAACCAAAGAGACATGGCATGGCTCATGAAGGGGCTCTGGGTGGTCAAGTGAGACGTGGCGTGACCCTGGCAGAACACTGCAGACGTCTCAATCAGCACTGATTTGACCTGACCGATGGAAATGATCATTAGCTTGACTTGGCTTGTGCATGTCAATAATAGCTTGATTTGAATTATAAAAGATCAATAAAACTTTTACTTACCTTATTAAGATCTGCTGTGTGTTGACATGGCTCCTGAACATCAACGGTGATTAGACTTCATCCGTGATGCCCGAATGTGGTTTGGCTGGTCTCCTCAAAGGCGGCTGTGATCCGAAGAGATTCTCACGATGTATCTTGCAATTCTGACTTTATAACTCACAATTAGGGCTGACCGATTTAATCGTAGATTTATTCATGCGCATTTCATTAGTAAAGCCGGCTCTTTGATTAGCGGTAAATCTCCATCAGCTGTTTTGAATGAATCGCTTCCGATTCTGAAGACGATATTGCTTAATCCATGGCTCTGTGTATCAATTGTCGCTCATTTTAAAAACAGCTGATGGAGATTTAATGCTAATCATAAGAGCCGGCTTTACTATACTTTAATAGATATATTGTGAGTTATGAAGTCAGAATTGCTTTTTTCTTTGAGTTTGTCACACAATTCTTCGAAAAAAGTTAGAATTGCGACTTTATATCACAATTGTGAGTTATAAAGTCAGAACTCAAATATAAAATCACAATTCTGACTTTATAACTTGCAATTGTGAGTTTATATCTCACAATTCTGAGAAAAAAAGCAGAATTACAAGTTTGTATCATGCAATTTTCATGCAAAAAATCTTTTTTTTTTTTAATTCAGTGGCAGAAATGTGCTTCCATATGCTCACCAAGGCAAATATATATATATAAATATAAATATATATATATATATATATATATTTATTTAAATATAACTTTTTTTCTTAAAAACAGGTTAGAAAAGACAATGTTCTCCTCTTTAGCTTCACCTACTGTCATTACAATATAGCAAATATCCAGCACTAAAAATGCATACTCTGTCACACAGTCAATGCGAGTAACTATATTCTGACCTTGTTTAAAAAAGAATTTTAAAATGCCTGAAAAATTGGTTTGCAGCTGTCTGAAATATCTGAGATGCGATATATAGCCCAAACAAAGAAAGTTGTGTGCATAAGTTTAATTATTCTTGTAAAACAATTTAGTGAGTGTTCCAATGAATACCACTTAAATCATACACAAATCAAACCCCTGTGTCAACAGAAACATTTCTGCACACATACACACACTCACACACACATATGCATAAAGAAACTCAACCCCGTACCTGTAAACCCACAGCTATGTCTCCACACACACACACACACACACACTTTTAACACATTCAGAGTTTTGACAAAGAAAAGATCTTTTTTTACATTGAACTACAAAATCAAATCCTGAACATTAATAGCAATAAAATATCTTACAATATTTAGAATTATTCTTAGAATTTGTTGCACTTTTAGAAACATGTCCATTAGGTGTAAAATATTTAGCTAATTTTGATTATGCAAGTATTGCTTTTTTGGGTAAAGCAACACAGTTACCATACAGTATATTTTCCAAGCGAATCAGTTGTACCTGTCTGAAACCATGCGTCCTTTATATTGGTGAAATTCATTTGAGTCTTTGATTTAAGTGTAAACGGTCATCTCTGAGCTGAAAGAGGCGTAAAAGAGAAATCACACCACACCCCGTGTCCATTAACTAAATGATCCTTTTACTTTAAACATATTTGTATCATCTTTTTGTGCCGTTAATGTGAAATCAAACAAAACCTGAAGAGCCTGCCTAACACTACATCAATATATGATTTCACAAAATTCTCTGCACAAAATTTGTTCTCTTTTCCGATTTGTCTTTTCGTTATTCGTCCTTCATTTCATTCCTGCAACGATGGCACCATCTACCTCTGACGTCATCAATAGCGTTTGGTTTTCATGTCCACCATATCCACGTTCATCCTCTCTCGATCTTGATCCAGAGGGTGGTTCTGTGTGTGTTCCCACAGACGGATGGCACAATCCCACTGAGAAAGAAAAAAGACGGCCAATGAGGAAAATGAGTCTTACAAATGTGTTGTATTACATATGTTATATATATGTTTGAAAATATATATATATATATATGTGTGTGTGTGTGTGTGTGTGTGTTTTGAGAAGTGTAAGTTTTAGAAATTCTACTCATATTATTCAAAAGATTTCTTTTTATACAGTTCCTTCACAAACCCAGTTTGGGAAACATTGACGCAATATAAATGTTTAATGCACTTCATGTTGCATTTTTTTATGAATATGATAGAAGATTATCCTATTTAAATCAAAGTAAAAAATGAGATAGGTCAAAAGTCATCTAAAAGTAGTCTTATTATATTACCTAAAATGTATAATTTAATGGATTACGTTACGAACTACAATTTTTGTCATGTCATTTGGAATCGGTAACATATTGCAATTTGTAACCTCTGCTGCATGATGGTTATGAATTACTGAATTACTGCACCTTTAATAAGCACAAATCAAGGAAATGTCATATCATATACATGGTTTATTTTACCTATGGCTGTATTTTTTCAGATTATCAAAGCTGTTTTCTTAGACCAGACAGTACATGGCATGATTTCAAAAGTACAAAATAAAGTAAAACAGAGGGGAAAATGTATACTTCTAGGAGAAAAGCTCTTGACATCTGGCAACAGCAAGAACAAAAACTTCTGGATGTCTACATTTTTCCTAATCCTAAATGATAGATTTTGAATGCATTTATGATGAGTTTTTATTACCTTTTTTATTATTATTGTATCTTTTATAGTCAGTAATGCTGACTATAGATATAGTCACAGTGTTTATTGATGCTGTACTGTCAACAATAATTTTCATTGTTTTCATTAAATATACACTAGTATTAAAAAGTGTTTTTACTTACAGAGCTGCTGACCATGTTGTTGTTATACGGGTGCCAGCTGACATCTCTCACACATGCTTCATGATTGGACAGTTTGGACACAATGGATCCCGTCAACACATCGTAGACTACAAAAAAATATGAGAGGCGGTAAAATACTGCAGATTTTAATAACAATAAAAACAGTTTCACACTCCACTTACTGACGATTTTGCCTGTTGAACAGCCTGTGTAAATAAACTTCTGTCCAGTGCTGAATTCAGGGGAAAAGCGGCAGCGAATGAGCGTGTGTAAAACCCCATGACCCCTGTAGGTCATCACTGAGGTGTCGCCAGCCAGCTTATGCCTCTTTAGTGCTGCAGACCAACAAAATGAGTCAAAACAGGTGCTTTGTGTTCATGTTGACAATAAACAAGCAGCTCTATTACAGTTACTCAAGCAGAGTAACACACCTCTCTGGGGAACCTGCTGCCAGCGGTAGTCCCAGTTCTGTTGTGTGACGGCCTGATGTGAAGCTACGAGCCCCTCTTTAGGTGAAAACTTCCTCACGTCCCACAGCTTAATGGTCTGATCTTTGGAGTTGCTGATCAAGTACCGAGCGTCACCCTTCAGGACAACATGCATGCATATTTATTTGAACCTGCAACTTTTATGATACCAGTCCAAGTCTTCAACTCTTTGACTAACTTCATCTTGTTCACTGAGACATACAATACATGGCCAAATGTATGTGGACACCCACAGTTTGCTTTAATGCACTTGGAATAATCAAACCCATTAATTAAAAGGCACTGTCCACTTTTTTGGCATGAAGACTTTAAATAAATACTTTATATAAGTAGTTACACAACAGGCTGCTCTGCTATCACAAGTGTATATTTTTATGGAGGAATAAGAATATCACTTAAAATATTAATAATACAAAGTATTAATAATGTATTCTTTAAATTCATTTATGTATTCATTTAATTCCTTTTTTTTTACATTCTTTTAAACATGAATTAATCTCTTTTAATGTCTTCATTTATTTTTACATTGAACTACATTTTTAAACATCAATAGTTTTAAGCACTTTCATCATGGTTTCCACAAAATTATTAAGCAGCACAACTGTTTTTAGCATTGATAGTAACAAGTAATGGTTCTTAAGCACCAATCAGAATATTAGGATTGTTTCTGAAGGATCATGTGACACTGAAGACTTAGAGTCATGGCTGTTAAAAATACAGTTTTGCATCATAGGAATAATCTACATTTTTTAATTTTTAAACAGTAATTTGTTCTGTATTTTTGATTAAATAAATGCAGCCTTGGTTAGCATACAACTAATTAAACAATTATATTGAGCCCAAACTTTTAATCTGAAGTGTATATTGTACCATGCTCACAATAATCTGGTTGATACTTTATGATTACATATGGTATGATTACATATTATTATTAGTGCTGTCAATTAATTGCATCCAAAATAAAAGTTTCTGTTAACATAATATATCTTTGTGTGATTATGTATATATAAATACACACATATGCATGCATATATAAGACACATATCTTATATTTGTATATAATAAAAATGATATAAATATATACATTTAAATACATGTAAATATATTTTTTTAAATACATACTGTACGAGTGTGTATTTATGTATACATAATAAATATACACATCACACAAAGATATATTATTACTGTATTATATACCTTGCTGTGTATGAATGTAATTCCATCCCTGTGTCCAGCCAGATGACCCACAGGCTGTGGTCTGTCTTCTCTGAGGGTACGCCTGTCCCATACTTTACACAGAGCATCATCGCTGCCTGAGAACAGCAGCTGTGATGAACTGTCTGCAAACGCCACGGCATTCACATCATCCTCATGAGCGTCGATCTGAAAGATGGTGAGATAAACAACCACATCGACATGAGTCATGCTGCAGAGGGAAACGTCTGGATAAAGTTCAAAGTAAATCTATCTAGCATAATAACAACCACAATCAATTCAGAACACTAGACCTTTGATGCACTGAGACTAAGGAGCTGTAAAGATTACACGAGGCTTAAAGCCATAGGACAGCTGAGAAATATAACAGGTTGACAGTAATTAACATTTATAGGTCCGATAAAAGGTACCATTTTTATTGAAGCATTATACATCATTAATTCATCATTTAGTAGGAGCAGATGAAAATTGACCAAACATTTTTGGGCTACTGATGATGGTTTACTCGTGACTTCTTCTCTTCCACTAGCCTAATATTAATATTATTTGTTATTATGTTTTTAATAATAACATTTTTTTCAGATTATTTTGTCCCTGGATTAATAATGCAATCTTATGCCCTTCTATTAGGCTACTTTACTAATGTGTGAATCATACCTTTAGAGTTCTCTTGTTTTGTTCACGATCAAACACATACAGGCAGCCATCGTTTGCACTATTTGATAGAGAAAAAAGCACCTCAGTAAGAATAAAGGAACACTTCAGGTTTCCATATATGGTAGGTGTTAAAATCATATGGGGAAAAAAAATCCAGATTTAAAAACTAATAATGAGTTATTAAAAGGATCACTTTCTAGGGTTAGCTTTCTGAGACATAGTATGTTACTAACCCGCCTAAAATTTCTTTTCCATCTGTGGATGCAGCCAGTGAAAAAACACAAAACCTCCTTTCATCAGGACTGAAAGAAAAAAGACACCCGTCAGCATCAGCAATACTAACAACTACAGACATTTTTATGGTTTTACATTCAATACACCTCACAGGCTATACTAAAATATAAAACATAAATCTTTAAACATCTAAACTCATTTCCATTCACACAGCTCTACCTTCCTGAACAGGGATGAACAGAGCAAGACCAAACTCTAAAAGCATAATATTACAGTTTACTATCATAGGATGGTCACTAAACGCTATGCAATGCAGAGAAGAAGTCAAAGATGATCATGTGCATTTAATGGAAGAGGCAGAAAGACACGCTGGCAAAGTCAACTAGACATTGTTAGCTTATTTGAAAGTGTTATGGCACTTTAATTGTACTTTCAATATGATTGGTTACTGTTCTTACATATTTTGAGAATAAACAAATATTGGTTTCTTATATTTAATTACATATATAAAACAACTGGTCTAAATAATTAAGTATTGTCATTAAAACATAAAAACATTCACCTTTGGTCACTACTTTGAAAACAAACTTCCTTCAGATTACCCTTTGCCAGCGTGTTCAGTTTTGGTAAGCTCACAGTCACATGATGATGACATATGATTATGAAAATCTGTTCTACTGTCTGTCATCCACATGAAGAGGAAGAGGACAGGATTACCTGAGTTTTAATGCTAAAATGTACTATGAGGAAACACTAACTTGAGGTCCAGAGCGGTGTGTGTTTCATTATCCCCATCTACACTGCACACATGGACTAAAGAAAGGGAGCACAAACAGATATGCATTACTGGAAAAAATGACAGTAGTGCCAACAAAGCAGTTTAAGTGACCTGGTCCTGTCTTACTGTAGTCAGACCAACTGGAGTACAGCACACAATTTGCATCGGGGGTGAAACACACATCTAGAATGCTCCAGCCCACGTCTCTGGCCTTCACTGTCTTCTTTAGTGTAAAACGGCCCCTGCTAGTGTCATATAACCTGATATTCTGATCTATAAAAAAAAGAAAAAGCAGAGTATAAGATACTGTTTGTGCTACACAGTTGAATGATTTTCACATTTTGGCTTATGAAATAAGTAATTTATGATCAGGCAGTCTGCTAATATTTGATCAAAATAAAAGAATATAGTGTTTACTATTTTTAATGACAATTTTCTATTTTGATATTTTTAAAATGTAACTTATTTTTGTTAAGGTAAACCTGATTGTTCAGCAGCCATTACTTTAGACTTCAGTGTCATATGATCCTTCAGAAATCATTCTAAAAAGCTAATTTGGTGCTCAAGACACATTTCTTATTGTTATTCAAGACTGAAAGACTGACACAATTACAATTTTGGACTTTTGTAGTACTGAGTTATGCATTTGCACATATCTGAGACATGACTGACATTTGAAAACTACTAAAAACTAAATAACTAAACTATAATAAAAACTAAAGAAAATAAATACTAAAGGCAGAGTCTTGAATTAAAGTTTCACCTTGGCATGCAGACAGGAACATGTTTCCCTCATCGCTGTAGACTCCACAAAAGACTTTCTGCTGGTAGGTGTCCTTGTATACCACATGATTGGGCAGAAAACTATGAGAAAATATATATGATTTATTATACGTATTCAAAGACTGATCGGTTTTATAAAAAGATCTCTATGCCAAATCTAATGACATATGTGCCTCTGCATCAAATATACATAATTATTGTTGTTATATCATAATAATAATATTATATCATGCTCTTACTGTGAACGGATTCGGCTGCACTCTCCATGAGAGAAACTGGATCCCCGACACCGGCCCTGTTCCCGCTTCAGAAACAAATACACAGTTAGATTAGAAAAAGTTGCATATTTGTTAACTATACTCTATTTGGCATCCATAGGGCCATCTTACCTCTGCTAGCATATGTGTGAAACTGTGTCTGTCTTTTAGGCCTGAGGAAGCAGTGGCAAGCAGAATCTGAGTGCGGATCTCACTGCGGTCAACTTCCTGTGTGTCTGGTTGGGCATCCACTGAGTGAGGTAAAAACAAGGCAATTGGCCACAGATTTGTGTTTATTTCAGTGGTTTTTATAGCACCATTGCTCACTTTCATAGAATGAAAATGCTTTCATACAGTACATGATTCTCACCTGGAGGGTCATATCGATGTCCCAGCCGCCCATCCCAGGCTCCATCGCTGTCCTCATCTGAGTCTGAATATGACTGCACAAGCTGTAGGCCTGTTGCTCCACTTCCATGGACCAGACGAACCTGGCCCCTATAACAGTGAAAAGGGAAGAACACTTTTCGATACCCATATGACAAAAGAGGAAGCGTCAGAGTTAAACGCATGTTTAAAATGCAGCCCAGACAAAGGGATCTGCAATTAAATATTTTGTAGGTTATACATATACTGTAATTACCTTCGCAGTAGGTACGCCAGAACTTGTGCTAAGTCAACGTCCTCTTCTGATCCTGATTGCCTCTCAGCTTGTGTGCGACCCGTCTGATTGGAATTCTGGTTGGGTTCTGGTTCTGACTGGTCTGGGTTGCTGCCAGAGCCCCGACCGGACATCCCAGAACTGGACTGAGAGCCCATAGACTGATTGTCTGCCAAATAATTTTTTTCACAAATTAGCAATACAAGCAATCGCATTCATGTTATTATAAAGAAGCAAGACATATTATAAATAATGCTAACAATTCTTTAAAAACATTGAACACAATGTTTTAACAATTATGTAAAAACATATAACATGCACCCAAATAATATAGCTGTAATAATGGCACAACTGAATATTCAGCAGCCATTCCAGTTTTCAGTCCTATGATCTTTCAGAAACATGCTGTTTTTGATTTGACTTTTTTTTTTATTATTACTACCAATATTGAAAACGGTTGGGATGCCTAATATATTTTCAGGATACTTTGGTGGCTAGAAAGTTTTAAAAAGCTGAATTTAATTGAAATGGAAATCTTTTGTAAAATTATAAATGTCATTATTGCTTTTGATTAATTTAATGCATTGCTGAATAGAAACATACATTTATTTTATATTTAAAACATTTTTTACACATTTTCACGACAGAACTTTATTAAGGTATTTTATGCACTTTGACATGTTTGAGAACTACTAAGCAGAAAATTTTTTTATTAGTATAAAGAGCAAGGTATAAACAATTCTAGGTTAATATTAAAGACATCTGACACCAGTTTTAGTAATACTGTAAATAATAGGACATACACCCAAATAATAAGAAACTTCTCTGATCATGAATTTGTGATGGACATGTCAGAATGTATAAATGTATATTTAGCCAAAATTAATGCTGATGTAGTGCATTAATTGTGTGGTATTTCAGTGTTATTAACATCCCAATGTTTGCTTGTGTTGAGAAATTATGACATTAAAATGGTGATTTAAATAAATGTTGACATACAGCTGACAAAGGGCTGTGATGTAACTGACAGGCGAGCGTGCTAAAATGACAGACTAGAAAAGAGCAAATGTCATATGATGAACAGGTCTTATAATGGTTTCATATTTACAAACTAAGAGTTTAAAAAAGCAAAATACACAATAACCCAAGTATTACGTTAAATATACAGCCAAAACAACCCTTTGTTTATAAGTTAGCGCTCACGCTAGCAGACTGCAAGCGACCTACAAAAGAGCGACACCTACCAGTTAATTGTAACAGCGCTTTGACAGCTCTTCTGCTCCGTTGGTTTCTTCCTGCAGACCTTGTAAACAATCACAAAACAGTGTTATCAAAAATTAAGCTTGTAAACGTGGGAGTTCAGTATGCTAAACGCTTCTACTCCCCGAGTAGGTTTTTAAGAGTCTCTAGGTTCGTGACGCGCCATGTTGTTTACGGTCTCGAGACTCGCCTTCCTCTGGTCACGTGACACACAGACGCTCTCACAGAGCAAATAAAAACAGAAGGCTACATGAAGCCGTTTGTATTGAAAATATTTATTTATTTTTCCAGGCACAAACCTGTAACACTACACTGCTCTGACGTCATTGCAATTGTGATTTGTAAATTCTACACAGCATTGTGTTTTGTACCCTTATTGCAAAATAAATAAATAAATAGATGACAGTCCTGTAACCTGGATTGGCATCGTCTTTTTTGTCCTACCATAAATTACACAACCAGAAGAAATAGAGGGAAATAGACGTTCCCATGCGGTCTGTACTGGAAAAAAAAATAAATAAATCAAGGTGTCAGTGTAAATCTGAAAATCTACGTATGAAAAACCTACCCCCTATAGTCAATGAATATATGAATGAATTAATTTTGCAAAATAAATAAATAAATTTTGCTTGCAACTACTCGTACTTCTTCACCTATTCTACATTTAATAGTAATTATGACCAACATCATATGAGTTTCTAATTTTTGTTTTTAACAGGAACAATTTGCACCATCTGCTGGACAGATTTGTTATAGGTTACTAGATGTACTTATAATTAATATAACGTCCCATAATGTAAATATCAGTTTTATTTGGACATTATTGTTATGAGGGGTTAGGTATATGTTTTCGAGTCATAAAGTTCCTCTCACACACACACACACGTATGCTAATATACTCGCCAATCAGTGTTATTTTTATTTTTTCTGAGCTTCTTCAACCTTGGTGTAAAATGTAACAGTTAAATATATTGTATAGTTGTATAGCTATGTCAAAGAGTACTATTTGGCTATGTGCTGGTGGACTTTTAATTACAAGCCACATTTTTGAACCGGAAGTACTAGTTGTATCGCCGTCTGTGTTCTTCAAGAAACTTGTTTTGTTGTTATTTTAATTCGCGGTAAGTGTGACAGTTGTACATTTATTAACCACAATATAGATTTGGTTATATGGTTAATGGATTTACTTAGATAACATAAGTTAATGCGATTTATCGATTTCAAAATGATGTGTGTAAAATCTGTTTACTGTTGTGATCGTGACAGTGTACCTTTATGAAACGGTTTAAGAATAAAATAAAAACAAGCATGTAAATACCAAGTACAACAAAAGGAAAACAAGTCTTAAAGGGTTTTTTAATCGTTAACTGTTTTTCTTTTGACTCGGTTCCGTTTTTTCCTAAGCTTTCTTACTGTTTCACTCTCGATAATGTATCAATTTCTTTCCGGTTACATTAACATTACCATGAACCTGATGATTTGTTCTTTTGTGTGCAGGAGTAATACAGCGCCTGTAAAACAATGGGTTCGTATAGACTTTTATTAATTTCAAAAGTAATAAAAACTTTTCATAATTCCAACCATCTGTATTCCTAGTAAATGTATTCATGTTCATGTTTCTGTTTAGCTTCCATTGCATGTTTCTTTTTTCCCTTAAGTGTCCAAATAACATTTTTTCAGCAGATGTTGAAGACAGGACTTACGGTGGTTGTGAAGGCCCTGATGCCATGTATGTAAAGCTGATCTCTTCAGATGGCCATGAGTTTATAGTGAAGAGAGAGCATGCTTTAACCTCTGGCACCATCAAGGCTATGCTGAGTGGACCTGGTGAGTGTGAAACATGGTCAAAGTCTAGCTGTTATGAAACAGCATTTGTTTATTGTGTATTTCTTCCATCAATCATTTGTTTTCAAATAAATTTGAGCAATATCTGACCAGTAAGAGGAATCGCTAACTAACATTCACTTGCTTTCTTTTAGGTCAGTTTGCTGAAAACGAAACAAATGAGGTGAATTTCCGGGAGATCCCATCTCATGTTCTTTCCAAAGTTTGCATGTATTTTACCTATAAAGTGCGCTACACTAACAGCTCAACAGAAATCCCAGAATTCCCCATTGCTCCTGAGATTGCCCTGGAATTGCTTATGGCTGCAAACTTTCTAGATTGCTAGATAGGAATTGATAATGTGTTATACTGCAATTTACTTGCCGTTGTTTGCCATCATATATGTTCCTATGATTTATCAGTGTATATTTATGAATGTTTTGCTTTTTTTTTTTTTTGGTATGTTGTAATTTGAAATGGCTAGATAATGTTTTGTATGCAGTGTTTTAAATGTCTTTTGCAATTGTCCAAATGCTATTCGCACTAGGAACAAAAGGATGAACCAAATATATAATTGTCACACTTCTATGTCTCTGTTTTTGACTGGTTTAATATTTACAGCACAAAGAAAAAAAACTAAATGGCTTGCATATCTTGCAAGGAACAAGTGAACACAAAGTAAAGGAAAGCTCTATGTATTTTCAAACCACTGAAGAAAAGAGAATTGAGGGTAGTGCATGCCAAATTACAGTAAATTATGGTATGATTGTACCATAAAAAGGAGAGATAAAAAGATGTCACCCAAAAAAATCTGTATGTTGTCCCAACCCAGGTGACTCTCTTTGTTCTGTGACAGAATAATTAATTAGTATTAATTATTCTGTCACAGAATATTATTATTCTGTAAGTATTAATTAATACTTACAATTATTGTAAGTATTAAAAATTATAAGACATAATTAAAAATGTGAATTAATTCCTGACTCAAAAATAATAAATATATCATCCTTTCAAATAAATGAATAAAAATAAGTCCTGAAACAGATGTAACTGACCCTTTCACCTGTAGGTGGGGCAAGAAGGTCCGTGTACGTTGCGTTCATTTGTTTTGAAATTTCAAATGAAATATTCAGAAACGAGAAAATGGTCAATTTTTCGTTTTTAATTTGTTTTAAAAAAAAACGAAATAACGAGATTTAAGCTGATTTTCGTTTTTTGGTCCATGGGTAGAAAAAGTATAAACGACTCGAAATTTCGTTTTCCACGTGTGGGCGGTCATGACACGCCCCTTACCACCGACTGGTCAACCAAATCTGATTCCATGGCGTCATCATCAGTTCATTCAGCTAAATAAAAGTCCTCTGCTGCTATAGCAGTATATATCAATATATCAGCTTTCTGTGCAGCCTTTTCACAGAAATATTTATTTCACACATATAAACATGGTTATTAAGTAATTAAGAATCTGTATGACTTTTTTCCATCTGTAATAAAATAATACAAAAATAGGCATTTATTAAAAAGAACAGATAATAAAAATCATAGATTAATAATTATTGTTTAACATTTTGTAGTAATTTCAAATGTAACTTGTGACAATGATGAATTAATATACATTTATATTCATTACAACTATATATCCTCCTGAAACACAGAGTATCTATACACTGTTACCAATTTACATATTAATGTATTGCTGTTAGGACTGCATGTATAAAACATATTTGTCATAATGGGAGTAACAATGGGCCAGATTTTCGTAATAATATCTTAATATTTCCATAAAAATACTGATATGATTCATTTTCCTATTCAACTGTTGTCTCCCAAAATGCACAATAAACATGCTTTTAGTCCTGGTGTCCTCTACAGTGGACATGTATGAAATTATGCCGTTTCATAACAGGAAGTCATATTTGGATTAAATTGTTTAAACAATTACAAAATATTATTATATTTCCATAAAGATGTACAATCTTTCTTTAAAGACATAGGAGAAGGTGTAGTCATGGTGAAACATCCAAATCTCTCCAAATTGGTATCTCTGAAAAGCCTTAATTGTGTTCTGTACAGGATATCCAGGCTTAAAACTGTGACGTGAGGTCTTAGAGAAAACTATAATGTCCACTACAGAGGCAAAACATCAATAACTGGGTTATAATGATTATAATGTAAGCAAACAAAAAATAGCTAAACAAACAAACTATACGTACTTCTGAAAATAAATAAATGAAATCTTGAAATTCGTTTCAACAAAATAATGAAAAAAACGATTGTATTTAAATAAAAATGTAATTAAAAAGTGCTAAGGGAGTGAGTACTGGAGTAGATTTGGAGCTATCAGAGCACGTTATCAGGACACAGAAGCGCTCGTGTGTCACGTGACGGTGACGTTAGTCGCGCTGCGTTACTGTGCGCCACTGATGCAGGGGGATCCATCATGGCGTCGATGCAGGTAAGATCACAGCTGACAACTAGCTCTGTTTAATCTATCAATCACTTTTTGATCAGGTGTCGAGTGTGTCGTCTCTAATAGTGTAAATAGTGTTTTGTTTGGATACGCCTAATTAAGGGGTCGAATATTGCTGTGTTATTTCTGAAATCATAACTTGTCCTCCTCGCTGCTCCTGAGCTGTCAGGGTGAGAATTATCGGTGCTTTAAAAGCAACAGCTGGCGAACAGGACTCACGTAAACTACTGATTTACCGCAAACACAGACAAATAAGGTTACAAATATCACGAGTTTGCTATGCGAATAACTTAAAATCCTGATACCAACATGTTTACTTTTTTTTTTATCCAGCTTTACAAGGTTATTTGTGACGTTTGATAGGAAATGTGAAGTAAATTGACTTAATAAATATGTCGCTGTTTTGTGTTGAGTAAGAATATTAGAAATGACTAAATATAGGCAATACGTGTTTCCACACAGCTTTTAGTGGTATAAATATTCAAATGAATAATGGTCAGAATGTATATAGATGTAAATATGTAAGTAATAACAGTATTTTGAATACTCTATTACTCTACAGAATTTAAGTTCTTGGATGTGTCTCATACAAATTAATCTGAACAATGCCAACTAAGTTACCCAGCATACACTTATCCTCTGCATATTACAATATTAAGATGAGACCATGTGTATGTCTGTGTGTGTGTAAATATATATATATATTATTGTCCAAAACTAAATGCTTACTTGGCTGTTATTTATTATTTACATAATATTTTATTAGGCATTATTTATTTATTATTATTAGAAAAATAATAATTCAACAATTTATCCTCTTTACCTAATATTACAACATTAAATTGTAATATCTATCTATCTACCTGTCTATCTATCATTTGTCTATCTGTCTATGTGGCATAACTATAATATAATATAAAAAAAAAAAAATCTTTCCTTTTCCTTTTTCTTTTCTTTTCTCTGTTTAATATTTTGTCCATTTCTCAACAGAAAAGGTTACAGAAGGAACTGCTAGCCTTGCAGAATGATCCGCCTCCTGGAATGACCCTAAATGAGAAGAGCGTACAGAACACCATCACACAGTAAGACCATAATTTCCTGACTCTTTGTTTAATCTTATACTGGTGTGTGTAATCACGGTGTACTTATTAACAGGCTAGCTTTCTCAGGCCGTCCTGTATCAGGGACAGTCACAAGGGAATCATTTAAAAGCACACTGACTCATTGTTTTTTTTTTGTTTTTTTACTTATTATGTGTTATTCATCGTTGTCACGTTAAATCTGGAAACTTCTCATCCATTGTGATCGTTATGTTATCGATTTTAAAACCATACTTTTCCCGTTTGGTGTCATTTGTGAGGCTGCTCTGCCTGATGTATAGAATGTCTGCTCAGGCTAATCAAAAATTAAAGTTGTCAGCTCGAGAGGGTAGTATTGCCGTAACAAACCTTACTGACCTCTTTTTCTCCCTTGCATGAGTTTGTATCCATTTCTGGAAATATCTAGCAGTCTTTTATGGGAAAAAGCTGTCACAAGGCAAAAAAGTTCCATCACAAAAGCACTGCCAAACTGAGTCTGAGTATAACCAATATTGTGCTCAGTGGTGTGGAGTTAAGTCAGAGATTGGAAAAGAGCTGTCTTTACACTTGTTTATGTCTTTCTGTGTAGCAGTAATAAAATAAATGACTGATATAATTACTCTGTTTCAGTGAGCTAAACTTCAGCAGCCAAAGGTTATAAACATGTTTTATGTAACTCTGGATGGTGTGGGAACATCAAAAAATGTGTTAGTTTACTATTTTTATTCAGAAGCAGCTTTGTAGCCTTGCCTTGGTACATGTTTTGTCAAAAAAAATGTCAGGTATGTGTTACAAGTTTAGCAGCTCGCCAGACGTGTTTGTCCTGAACTGATTGGTCTTTGAGTTCGTTGTAGTCCATCAAGTTTTTTGTAGGAGGATTTTGAAGGAGATTTGTCAGACATGCTAGATAGGAAGGCAATGGTTTAGATTTAAGCTGAATGTGAGCTATTACTGTAGTCTTTCACTTAGTGTTTTCTCTCATGTAACATAATGTAGTACTGGTCATAAGTTTGAAATTTATTAAGATTTAGCGTCTCACCGATACACCACCAATACAAAACAATGCACAATTGTTTCATTTTTTTGTGAACTGCTGTCTTTGAAATATTAAGGATATTATATTAAATATTAAGAAGCAACTTTGAAGCTCACTGAATCCTTGTGCCAGTAAAGCTAGGATTGAGCCCTTTTTTCTTCATTTTAAATCTTTATTTTCACTGTTTTTGGCATGTTTAGTGTTTATTTTAAAATTTCTAATTACTTTTGAAAGACTTCTAGCATTTTTTACCATCCAGCTGGTCACATTGCAAGAGGATAGTGTTGATTACAGCAGTGCTTTTTATACTTTTCCCATTAAATACAATTGGATTCAGGGGCTCACCAAATAAGTACCTCAATAAACCGAATGAAGTATGTTTGTCTAGAAATTTAACAAAGACTGGCATGAAAAGCTTGTCATACTCAGAAATATACTGATTTATTAGTAAATTGCAGTGGTCTCTTATTTTTTTCCAGAGCTGTATATATGTGTGTGTTTATATATATATAAAATATAATATAATATAATTATTATAATTTTTTTTTAAACATGGAATAAAACAGTAATATTATGAAATATTGTTTCAGTTTAGAATAACTGTTTTCTGTCTTTTTTTTTTACCACAAACAAAACACAACTGACCTTAAACATTTGAATGGTAGTGTATAGCAATAATAATTTCCATTTTTCAGTGTTTTTTTTTTTTTTTTTAACCCAGCAAACAATCATGAAAAATAAAATGAGTCACAGTTTCCACAGAAATCAGCACAACTGATTTCAACATGTTTCTTGAGTACCTAATCATCATATTAGAACGATGTTTGAAAAAAACGTGATGTAATGGCCACTTTTTTTTTAAACAACCTTTGGAATAAACTACATTTAATTTAAAAAATATATATATTTGCCAGCACAATATTTAATAAATATTTTACAATATGTGATACAACACTAATAAAAAAACCCATAGCCGTTAGTGTAATAGAAACTAAAGGGCAGAAATATGAGCTCCTTTAACAACGCAGCACTGATGGTCCAGCAATATTTCTGCTCCATCTCTGGAATGTTCTCTCTCTTCTGAAAACAAACGGCTGCTGGAGATATGATAATACTGTGGCAGGAAAATGACGTTGATGTCACTTTATCTGACTCTGGTATATTGCAAGAATTTTCTGTTAGCAGATGGTCTGACATAGATATTCTAAATAATAATGCATGTTACTAGGAATACCAAAATGAACACATTAACGTGATGAATTAATTAAATATGATTACAGCTGTTATTTTTTTATTCATTTATCTGATTCGACATTATATCTCTTTCAGTGTACTCATTTTGATGACATCATTTAAAAATATTGTTGGACATTATGTAAAGTAATAACTTTAGAGATGATAAAATAAAATTGTCAAGCATTTTAAATAGTTCAGCTACAATAAAAGCAAATTCAGTTTTGTTTTAGGCTAAATTGTGAGAAATGTCCTTTTTATTTATCTATGCCAGATGTTTCCGGTTTCCAGTGATATCAAGCATTATAGGAATCTCAGTGATTTAGTGAAGGACACACACAAGCACACAGTCTGAATCTAAGGGTTTGTGTTGAGTTAGGAAAATCACTTCATTCAGACTCTCACCTGAATACCTTTTATTAGTTTGTCAAGTTGTTCTCTAAGAATCGGCCAGATAAGCGCTTGGGTCAGGGATTTTCTTGCTGCTTTCTTTACTGTTTAGCTCTGGATACTTAATGGCTATCGTCTTGTCTTTTATTGCTCATAATCTTGCAACTTTCGCTCTCTCTTCATGTTTAATTCTTCTCAAGGCCTTTAATGGCTGAAGTGAAACACTCTGGCACTAGAGTAGTTCTATATGCTGTTGCTAATAGGAGTTTGAGAGACCAACCAAAATGCTTCGTTATTGATGTCTTTCTGTTTCTTTTTACAGATGGATTGTGGATATGGAAGGAGCCTCTGGTACTCTTTATGAGGGGGAGAAATTTCAGCTTCTTTTTAAATTTAGTAGTCGTTATCCCTTTGACTCACCTCAGGTAGGTCTAAATATTAAATATTAACTCTACATTTCATAATAAGAATGTAATGAATTTATATTATATTGTTTTTATAATATATATTTATTGGCAATATTAATTAGAGTAAGTTTTTTTTTCCTACTTTCTCAGAACGCCAAATTTCTCCCCAGTATCGTTTTAGTATTCTTTATTAACTATTGTTTTAATAATATTTATATTTTGTAAAAAATATTTAGCTTTTTTAATTTCAGTTTTCATTTGAATTTATTTAATATTTTTGTCATTTTATATTAGTTTGTAAAGTTTGGCCAGTGCTATTTTAGTATTATTTATACACTTACACCTTTTATTAATATTTTTTACCTTTTTGCTTATTTTTATATTTTTATATTTTCAGTTTTCATTTTAATTTATTTTTTTAAATTCTATTTTATTATGTGCTTTTATCACTAGTTTTAGTTTTTCCAATACTTTTCTAAATACTTCCTAAATTATTATTATTTATTTTATTTTATTTTTTTGTATTTTTAGTATTCTAACTTTAACTTTTAAACCTCAAACATTTGTTTGGTTTGTTTTTCATTTAATATCTATATTTTATTGTATTGCAGCTTAATTTCAATTAACATTTTCAGAAAAGGTTTTTTGTGCTGAGCAATGCGATGACAAAGAGACTATTAATCACATTCCAACATAAAAAATTTTGTTTACATAATGTGTGTGTTCTGTGTGTATTTACTATGTACATATAAACACACACATTTATATATTTAAGAAAAAAAAAAAAAAAATATATATAT
>JAUCMS010000052.1:11606232-11620653 GCA_032357445.1 Enteromius radiatus | reverse complement strand
TGTTATCAAGGATGACACCCAGACTCTTGACCTGAGAGGAGGGAAACACAGGACAGTTATCAACTACGAGAGAAAAGTTATGGAATTTGGATAATGTAGATTTAGTACCAATGAGAAGGATCTCTGTTTTATCACTGTTTAGTTTAAGGAAATTTGAGGTAAACCAATTTTTGACTTCGACCAAACAGTCAGTAAGGGCATCTCTAAGGTTTACGGAGAATGGTCTCAAAAAGATATGAGAAGCAGATCTGTGGGTGAAAAGGCCTTATTGATGTCAGAGGAAAATAGCCAGACTGATTTGAGCTGATAAAAGGAAAATAATTACTCAAATAACCACTTGTTCCAACTGATGTATGCAGAAGAGAACTACAAAAATGCACCTACAGCATCAGAAGAGGCCTGGTCTGATTTGTGCTGTGACATTTGGATGGCAGGGACAGAATTTGACGTACTGTAAACAACATGAAACCATAGATCTATCCTGCTTTGTAATAATGGTTCAGGCGTAAATGTACCTGGGTGCACTTTTTAGTGAGACACAAAATATGTACCAACAAGTACATATCACTGCAGTTTCCAAAAGAAATGAACACTAGAGGCAGTTAAACTCTGACACCTTTTATTTCTTTTCACACAAATTTACAGAGTTTCCATAAATAAAGCGTGATATTTCCATTCTGAACCGCCGCAATACATGCCTATATATTTCTCTTTGAAACTGCGGTGAAAAAGGCAGTAAGGTACGTAAAAACTGTGTTGCACCAAAAATGCATATTTTTATGAGGTTATGAGGTTGCCAGGTTGCTTGTGATGGTGTGGGGTATATTTTCTTGTCACACTTAGCATCTTAGTACCAACTGAACATCACTTAAACACCACAGCCTTCCTCACTCAAAAAAATAGCTTGTTGATCTAACTTAATAAAATTATGACGCACATTTCCATTCATTTGAACTGATTTATCTGAATTTAAAGCAAGTTAATTGTACTGATGACTAAAACTCATGCAAATTTAATGAGATCAAACCATAGTCATTGGACATGTTCTTTCAATGTTCCCTGAATATAATTCACTCTTGTTGATTCAACCATTGCCGTTGCTGTACAGACAGGTTTGTTCGTTTGTTTTTGTTGCTACCGTTTTATATCTTATGGGAACATAACAGACATCATAACACTTGATCACATACTAAACATATACTGCACACCTTCAGTACACATATAGTGATCAAGTTATGTAGCCATAGTTTAACAACAAGGTCTACACTTCACCATGATGGTAACCTCAAAAATCGACAAACATAAACTCTTTTAAATGTCAATAATATAACTGAACAACAAACTTTAAAAATGATTTCCCTTTACTAAAAACACATGAAACAGCATTTAATTTCAACATTTATTCTCCTGCTCTATCCATATGCAAAGCATGCTGGGAACTAGAAATCAACTGCGCAGTTTCAAAGTAAATGATTTGTGCAGGCCCAACACAAATGGATTAAGTTAATTTAATATTTTACAAATGTGATTTCATTTAGCATAATAAAATTGAGTGCAAATGACAACTGAGTAAGAAACTAAAGACTTGCATTGTTTTAGCTTATTTTGTTTAAGTAAACTGAGCTAACAACTAAAATCATTTGGGATGATTTTTGAGCACTTTTGGGATGTGAAGGAAGGGATGAAGGGATGTTTATATCATGGACATTCAGCCAATAAATCTGCATCAACTGTGTGATGTTTTTATATCAGTATGGACCAATAAGACAGCAATTCCCGCACACTATCACAGCTTGAGAAGGTATAATTTTATTAGCACAACATTTCGGTCACACGACCTTCATCAGGTCGACGCACCTATCAAGTGCAGGTGTGCGATGGAGTTTGTTCATTAATATCAGTATGGGCCAAAATCTCTGAGGAGATTTCCAGCACTTTGTCACAAAGAATTTAAGCAGTCCTAAAGGCAAAAGAATGCTCAAGCTAGTGTTAGTAATGTGTACCTAATACATTGGGCAGTGGATGTAAAAATATACAGTGCTGGGTAGATTACAAGTTGATGAAAACTGTAGTTAGTAACCTAGATTAGGTTGTTTATTTAAGGTAATGTATTTGGAATATTTTTTAGATTACTAATAGTATATGTTTTGTTTTTTTCAGTTAAAATCTAAGTTCTTTTAAACTTACTATTAAACATACCATATTATTACAAAAAACAAAAATAAAATGTATGATTTTTTAAAAAATATTTAATATTAACTATGCTTAATATAAGAACTGTAGTGGGTTGTGAGTTGATGAAAATCTAATTAATTAAATCATGAAAATACAATTGAACTAATAGTTGAATATGAACACTAAAAACCTGCACATCAATGCAACTATAAATTGATATCAGAGAACTGTAAACATGTGATGTGTTATTAAATTATCTAAATATTTTTGTATAACACAAAAACATTTTGAAATCACCGAATAAAAAAAATATTAATAATATACAGCAATTGCATGAATAACTGTAATCTGATTGTGAGCATTTTAAAATGGAATATACTTTAATTACAAGTACCTAATTTTTGGAATCTGATTTCGTAATCCAGACTACATGTAGTTACTGCCCAGCCAGGAAAATATGTATATTTTTACATTTCCATTTATGTATTTATTTCTTTATATATTTTACAGAGGCGGCCTCCTGATAACTCCTTTTATGTACGGACGTGTAATAAAAATCCAAAGAAGACAAAATGGTGGTATCATGGTAAGAACTAATGTTTTAGTCAGTAATAAATAAAACCTTTTTATTAGTAGAAATGCATTTTAAATATATTAATTTTTTTTTTCTTTTTACAGATGATACCTGTTAATATGAACTTTCTAGAACTCCAGAGGGAAGAAGTCCTACTGACCTATAAAAGCACTTTTTGAAATCGTATGGTCTCTGAACTTTAACCTTGGACTCAAACTCAAGCATGGACTCAGACCACAAACATAGGAGATGATGTCAACTGTGTTACCGGTGGCCAGTTGGATGCATGTTTGGGAAAACTAAAAAAAAAAAAAAACAGTCGGAGAATGGAAATAAATTTTTAAAGAGGATGGAAACTGACTTGTCAAGGGTTGGTGTGGAAATTTAGATTTTTTTTTTGGACCATACATATTCCTGTTCATTTTTGTCATTGGTATGTTTTAAGGTCCATGTGTCTTGTGCAATAACAAGGATGGGTGCATAACAGGGCCAATAATGAGAAATCCAAATCAAATTATAGAAATCCAAAACCAATTTGCAAACGATTGTAGTGTCCTTCACATTTTTCCTTTCCTTAAGTTCTACTGAAATGATGCACTGTGATGAAATTGATAAAAGACCAGTTCATTCTGATGAAGATATGATGCACCGCTTCAGCAGGTTTCTGATGTTCCACTGTAAATAGATTAATTTAAGAAAGGTACTGTTTTATCTTTATCATCTCGAGTTCTGCTGTCATTGCAAATGCTGGTGTTATTTAGGACTGTAATAGGTCCATCAAACCAACCTTGACCATCCATGAACTCATATTTACCTCTACCAAGTCATATGGGATGGAAGCAGTGTTGTGTGTAGGTTTGACATTAAAGCAGAGCTATAGATAACCCATTATATTGAATGTTAGCAAGAAAGTTCTGTCTTGTGTTCATATCTTATTTGTATAAAATGTTTTTGCTATGAGACGCAAGCTCGGTCTATTTTAAACTATTACATTTAAAATATTAGTTTCACCTTTGTCACTTTTTTTTTTGGTTCAAGTAATGAAAAAGAGTTGAAGAATGGCAGTAAGAGTGTACGTCTTATTTAATTTTGGGTACTTGTTTTATTCTCTGTAACCTCAGAAGGTTTGGAAGTTATCGTGGTTTATATATTCTCAAGATTTTGATTATGCCTGGCTCAGGTAATTTTTTCAAAGATATTAAAAAAAAAAAAAAATCACAAAAATTCCTAAATATTTTCCATTTGATTATATTTTCTCCTAAAGGACTGTTACGTAGTTTAGGAAAGAAAAAAAAAGATGCATATAATTCCTAAAAGTGAAATTAACTTGGCAGCATGGTCTACATGTAGATAGACAAGTTATTGCAGAGCACATATTTGATAATGCTTAGATCCTGCACTTTTTGATTTTCAAAATGAAGTTTTAATTCTCCAAAAATGAGTGTTATTATGGTCAAGGATTGTCGGGTAGTTTGGCTTTTGTGTTTTCTGAGATTTAAAAAACACACACTTTATGTCTCCAACAATTGTATATGTTTGATGTACGTTATCTGATCAGTAACGTGAGATCTCGCACTGTTTATTGACTTCATACACTCCAAAGATGTATTTTTAGCCATCCATTCAGAAATACTTGAATATTCCAAAGCTGGTTGGCTTGTCATTTTTCCCCCCATTGTCTGTGGTACAGTGTACTTAGACTTCCAAGTGAATGTGTTGGTGTAGAAAAAAAATGGAGATGGCCATGACTCTTCCCTCTGCACACAATATCAGGATACTTTGTTTTATGTTACACATGTAATTGTGCTTACTACTGAAAGAAATGTGTGGAAATGACAACAGGGCTAAACTTGAATGTGTGTTTGCTGGCTGAGAAAAATATTGACACCTGTCAGCATTTGAAAGGAAGTCAATAAGTGTACACACTTGTGTTTAAGTAGACTTGGGTATCTAAAAAGTTTTCTTTTTTGCTATTGAAGGATTCTATTTAAATTGGTTTGCCAGTTGTAGGAGGTGATAGGAGATATCGTTTTCTAACTCTTTCTTTTTTGCAGTATGTACAAATTATGTAAGTTGTGCCTGTTAATTTAAAGAATAAAAAAATACAGGTTTTGAGTGAGTCTTCTCATTTACACATTGCATAACCACAGTTACACACTTGATTAAGCAGTAAAATTAATAAATAATAAGCAATACGAATAGTACTTTTAAGTCATTTTTATTATAATTGTCATTTATGTATATATTATAATGAATGTGCATTAAGTTATACTTCTATTTGTAGTTATTTTAATTTAATATTTAAGAACACTTAATAATGCCCAATATTAATAATTATAGTTGTTCATTAGTAATATTTTGGAATGCTTAAAGAGGATCTATTATTGATAATTAGTCATAGATAAAGGAATATTTTAGAAACCTTATTATATATTATTAATAATTACATGTGTAGTTATTTAAGTATTATTTTGAAATGCTTAATATGATCTATTATTGGTCATATATTTGTAGTCACTCATAAAGTAATAATTTAGAATATTTATTATGTGTCATTAATAATTTGTAGTTTATAAAACATTATTTTGGATTGATTATCATTATTATTAACAGGAATGTCTATTATATATTGAATGTATTTAATAGTATTCACTGTAGGTACACACTCTGGGTAATTGTTTTTAAAGCTATATTTATGAAGTATTATTTTAGAATGCTTAATATTATTTAGTATTAATAATAAACTGTAAAAATGCATATATGTACATTAGATATATTTAATATCCATTGAATTGTATAAGTCACAGGCTATATAGCCCAAGTGCTGTCAAATGATTAATTAAAATACATAATCATATTGCATATTGCATGCATTGTGCATACATTTATTACCAGAGTGTATACTCGGAATAAATAATAAACGTATGTGTTAAATACGTTTTTAAAAGTCATGTAGTAGCCGTTGGTACAGTGCATGAATTCATAGTCGGTATCAGGAAGCCGAGCTGTACCATTTGTGCGACAGAGGAGGGGTGCACGCTTTTCGCCATCCTCAGAAAACTAAGTATAAAATGTATAAAAACTGTAGTAAATGTAAACTTAAAACATAAATATCACCTAGCAGTGCTGTGCCGTCGTCTAAGTGGGATATTTTTGGAAAAGTACACGTTGTTCATATGTTGGTTTGGTCCTGGGACCATCAGTTCTCTTTAGTGTTTGCCAATGTTGGAGGTGTAACTGGGGTCTGGCCCTGGACGAAGGTAAACTATTATTATTAAATGCGTTGTGTTTTGAAGTAGCGATGAATTCAGGACTGCTCTAGATACTGCGCTCTGTCGTTTGGTTGTTTGGTGGCAGCTCAGGCAGTGTGCATCGATGAGATGTGAGGGGTATTTAGTCGTTCAGCCATGATGTCTGCACATTCCCAGCTGAGTTCAGACCGGTGGCCTGTGTGCTGGAGAGGAAGGCTGTGTTCCCAAATCCCGAGCAGGGTTCGAGTTGATTTGAATGTTTAAAGGGCTATAATAAATCTCAGTTTCGCGTCATGATAATCATAAGAGAACTAAGAAAATGTCAACATCAGTGAGTGCATAGACATAGAGACAGCTGGGAAGAGAGTGTCCTCACTTTTGAGAGTCAGGTTCACAAAGAAAGCTGTTTTCACATCCAGTGCACTAATAAACTCCATGATGGATCCCAGTGGTCAAATGTCACTCCACTGGCTTGATGCTGACTTGCTTCCAGTCCATCATTTGTCAACCTGGGTTTAATGATTGATGTCATGCTTTGCATATTGTTCTTTATAGTGTTGAGATTTATGGTATAGGCATTATGGATATATCAGGTGGTTTAAAAAGAATGAGTGCCCATGGAGGTGGTTTTAAAATCTTTACGATTATTGTAAAAGTCAAGGAAGTTTGTATAATAAATGTATGTTTTTCCTGTAGGTAATTGAGGGAAAACAAACAGGCTAAATGTCACCTCTCGTTGGCTATTTTTCCCCATTCGTTTGGTTTTTAATGAAAGACTGAAAAAGTCATTGAATTTCTCTGGTCAGAATTTAAACAAAATATGTTCTTGTCATATTTGATAACATTTGGCAAACACTGACATGGACGTATAAATTTAAACATGAACATATCAGATTCTTTTATTAATAAACAATTTTCAAATTGTCACCAGATTCAGAGCTGATAAAATATTCATCACATTTTTTACAAATATAAAAAAATATATGTAGAAATATTATTTTAGTCTAATTGATAAAATATTATGGAATGGAATTCATTAATATGTTTTTGAATTAGCTTGTATTTTCAGTTTGCAAATAATCTTCATTTAAGTTCTATTTTTTTTTTCTTTCATTTTTATATTTATTTGTATATTTTCAGATTTATATTTATTTTATTTAAATTTCAGCTTTTCATTTAGTATTCCAACTTAAAACTTTAAAACGTGTGTTTTTATTTCAGCTTTATATGAAAAATGAAAAATAATAATAGTAGTTGTTTTAGTTTGGGGTTTAGTTAACAGCAGCAACAATACAGTCATATTTTACTATTATCATATTTACAAGTGGTTGTTGAGTTTAAATACACCTACCTTATTGTTATGAAAGTAATGCTTTCTTTTTTGTTGTTTCACTTTGTCACAACAGTGTTTTTGTTTTTTACTTCTTTTTAGACAAAATACTAATATCACATCCTTCCAATAATGTATGTTTTTATTGTGGCAGAGTTAAAAATGATACATCCTTGTCTGTTTTAAAAATAATGTGCTGCTTGGCTTATCCAGGTCTTGACCATGCCTGTCCTGTAATGCGCTGGACACATTTTGCATGCATCTAAATAAATAGGTGATGTTGAGAAAGATTGTTTCAAGCTAAATCATGTTGTTTTAACAGCGATAGAGCATGGCTCAAGTGAAAGTGCAGACATCAGCCCCCTTGTCTGGACCTGGCCTGACCGCCGTTGTGCCCGCTGTGGCCATGCCCAGCCCAGGAGCTCTGGGTCTGCAGCCCACCATCAATGGCACAGTGCCAGCCACAACGCCCACCTGCCCCAGCCCTGCCTCTGGCTTTGTGGACTCCACTGTACCAGCCAGCCCATCAGGTACGCTGTGGACATGCAAGTCTGATGCATTTTGCCAGTGTAGTTTATAATGTTTATAGTGGTAATGCTGGTTTAAACCGCTAACACAAGCTGCCGTGCATGTCCTGTGTCCATTAAAGCCAGTTGCGAAACCTTTTCAGTTACTAAGCAAATTATGTTTGGGGAAAACAAATAAAAGCAGTGTATTTTGTGTTGGGTTATGTCATTCTGTTTTACATTTAATCTAAACAAACTAAATTGAATAACTCAGGGTAATGTAAACATCTGATCATAATGTACATCAGTCACGATGGTTAACATTTATTAGTCAGTGCTGTGGAATGACATTGTTTTAGGTTGATTTTTAATATGATTAAATGACAGAATGAACAGTGGGCCCAAAGCATTTGGACTATTAAAAATGTTTTAAACATAATTTGTTAGATAGCAAACAGGTGGCATTTATTTTAGAGATTAACAACACAAAAACACTTTCCAAGCAAATGTTAAAAAATGTTTTAAATATAAACATACTTGCATAACAAGTTTGTGGTTCTTAACATTTTTATAATATGTATCTTATGCTTACCTAGGCTGGAATAAATTGTACAATATTATTACTTTTGCTTAAAATATGTTTTCTATTAATATATTTTAACATGTAATTTATTCCTATGATGCAGTACTGAATTTTCAGCATCATTACTCCATTCTTTAGTGTCACATGATCCCTAAGAAATCATTCTGATATGCTAATTTGCTAAATCAATGATGAAAAGGATTGTTTAGTATCTTTTGTGGACACTGAAGCTTCAGGATTCTTTGATTAATCAAAAATGCAAAAGAATAATATTTAATTAGAAATCTTTTGTAAAATTATAAAGATATTTAATGTCAAGGAATCATTTATCTGTCATCATTCACTCACCCTCCACTTGTTCCAAACCTATGAGTTTATTTCTAGTGTTCAACACGAAAGAAGATATTTTGAAGAATGCTGTTAACCAAACAGTTGATGGTAGCCATTGACTTCTGTAGTTTTTTTTTTCTGTATACTATGGAAGTCAGTGGCTACCATCAACTGATTAATAACATTTTTCAGAAAGTCTTGCCTCCTGCTCAACAGAAGTAAGAAACTCATACAAGTCTGAATCATACTGAGTAAAGGCTGACAGAATTCATTGCATCATTGTCCTTACCGACTCCAAACGTTTAGGATTCATATCTATAATACAGTGGAAAACCATGCATTTGTTCATTTTTGCGTGTGTTAAAGCTGTCTGTCTTTCTAACAGGCCCTCCTCAAGAAAACATGGCAAACCCTAAAGAGAAAACTCCCATGTGTTTGGTGAATGAGTTAGCCCGTTTCAACAGGATTCAACCTCAATACAAGTTGCTGAATGAGAAAGGGCCAGCACATGCTAAGGTATTGTTAATGAAGGACTGCGATCGTTAATGAAAGACCAAGTTTATGGTATATTTATAATATTTGTCCTTAAAAGAACTCAAATCACGTCTATCAAAATAGTCCCTCAGATGACCCTTTTAGATCTTCTTAGAAAAGTAGGTATTGCTGCCAAAAGCCTAAATCTGTTACAAAAGCTTAGTAAGTAAGGGATAGCGTACAGTCATTGTTGCAAAATAAACCCTGACAGTATGATCGGGATATTGTATCATCTTGAAAGCTTTTATTTTGGGATAATTTTTTATTATTCAATTCAATGGCTACTTGGCAAAAAAAAATTATACATGCACTTAAAATATTAATTTGATTTATTGTATTGTAGAAACCTTTCACTGTGTTGTAGTCTAGAAAGCAATAAGCCTAGCTGGATTGTGTGTGCAGATCTTCACGGTGCAGCTGTGCTTGGGCAACCAGGTATGGGAGTCAGAAGGCAGCAGTATCAAAAAGGCTCAGCACTCTGCAGCTACCAAGGCCCTGACAGAGAGTGTTCTCCCCCGGCCTCCTCCCCGCTCACCTAAAGCAGACAGCAACAGCAACCCAGGTACAGATGTGGCACAGGGACACACCTTCTTTCAAAGGGGGTCCAGAGTGGAATATTAGGTCCATCAACTGAAACCACTATGGCCTGGTTTCACAGACAGGGCTTAAACTAAGCCAGGATTAGGCCATAGTTCACATTTTTATAAACGTGCCTTAGAAAAAACATTACTGTGTGCATCTGAAGACTGAAGAAAATAAATCTATCAATTGAAATAGCTCAGAGTTATGTTTTAGTCTGGGGCAAGGCTAAAAAGAACATTATTTAGTGTATTTGGTTATTATTATTGTTTCTCCTCTATGTCCCACCTCTCTAAAACGTGTGGATTTTTACAAAGCTCATCGCTCTGAGATGCGAGGTGTGCTCTGATTGGCCAGCTATACAGTGCATTGTGATTGGCTGAACACGCCCCTTACCATAATGTGATGCCGTGTCCCGTGACACAAAAACAATAAAATCCCTAATAAACAAGGCATTTGTTGCTTCCAGTGGGGACATGATTACTGATTATAATGACTTATACTGTCTTTTTAAACTTTGTAAGCATTTGTGATCAGAGAAACAACTCTACTCTACACTGCTCAAAACTCGATTTTGAATAGTCAGCAAAACCTTTAAATATGAAAACATAGGTACCTATACAGACTGAGTCAGACGTGCCAGACCGTCCTTGCAGTTGGAGTTGCCTCACTTTATAGAAACAGGCTGTGTGCAGAAGCAGGATAGGCTATTCTCCAGGTTCAGGAAATAGTCCTCCGTTAAATGTGCTGAAAACACTCTAATATTTGGGTTGAACTGTTCTGGAACAGTGTTGTGAATACAACTTAACCACTGATTTCTAGTTGTGTCCTTGTTTGGATGCTGAAACAAAGTAGTTTCACTTTCACAACGACACACAGCGTTTCCACGACATGGCACCGGCAGCAACACTACAGCGAGAATAGTTCCGCCTTCTTTCTTTGCATAAACATTTTATGGAAATAATGGGTGTTATGAAAATAAACCCACTCTGTGACATCGACATGGGGCGTGTTTAAATGAGGCATTTTAGGGGGGTGTGGACAAGTCCTAACTTTATATAGAGAATATGTCTTTGGTTTTGAAACTGCAGGGATCTTATCTATGTACTAACAGTGTAACACTCCAAACAGAAACGAAAACTTGAAATTGCATCATGTGACCTCAACATGTAAATTTAATGAATTAAAATTAGCTGAATCAGCAGCCAGTGCATGAACAAGATATGCAAACATAATAGCCTAATTATAATAATTAACAGAATTCCTCAAATAAAATTAAGTTAGATTAACATAAATCAGTACGATAATCTGCTCAGTTGGAGTCAGGCTGCTCCAGGTTTAAGCACTTCTTGTTAGGCCTGTAATGACAACAACTTTTTGTTGTGCAATATATTGCCCCAGAAGTAATTGTGAAAGTCATTTTAAGTCAAGCCTGTATTCCTAACCAGTAACCATAACGACAGTGACTGAAGCAATATCAAAGATAGCGATGTCCACAAAACTGAACGTTTTATCACTTTTTGACACAACAAGAGTACAATTTAGCCTTGAGTTCTTTCTTCAGACCTTCATTAACTGACAGCAGCTTTTAAATTTGGGAACGAGAGCAGAGCATTTTAATCACGCAGGGGCGCGCAGATCACAAAACTGACAGGGGAGTGGATCCGGTGGAAAACTGACGAGATAAAACTTTCAGATAAACAGGCAGCTTATTTCTCTGTCACTGTAAGTTACCAAAAACACGCATGAAAATACGCTCTATACGATAGACGCTTTTTTTTGCCTCTCTCTTATAGTGAATGATGTGACAGAAAACTTGTTGTCCAGGCCTGTTCCATTCATACGGCGCCTGTGTTCTGAGAATTCAGAGTCCGGTGTGACCGTATTAAGGACTCAAAAACAGGATTGACAGCTGTATTATGCTCCAGTGTGAACGCAGCCATATATTTTTAGAAAAAATCTAAAGCTTTTATTTTGGATGTGATTAATCATTTGACCATTCAGTTTCTAACAAAAAGTGCTAAGCAAAATTTAGAAAAAATGAAAATGCACAAATGAACTTTGCAAGGAAGAGAGCTTGCAAGGAGGACTAAAGCATTTGTGAGCGATCACTCAATGTATGCAAAGCAATGGGTAAAAAACTGAAAAAAATTAAGAAATTAAGGTTAAAAATTATTCAAACTGCAAAGAAAATGCAACAAGGTTTTCATAATTCTGTCGAAAATATCTGAAAACTTAACATGTACCAGGAAGCTTTACTTAAGGGTATATTGTATGTTAGGATATTGATATAGGGTCTGTTTAAGTTAAATTAATATTTTCCCATTAAAATCAGTGTAAAAAAATGATTTTTTTGTTAAAAATTTTGTGAAGAAAAAGGTTTAAGGACCATAAAAAAGTTTATACAATATGATCCATCTAATTCCTTTTTGCAGGCAGCATCACTCCTACAGTGGAGTTGAATGGCTTGGCCATGAAGCGAGGGGAGCCAGCTATCTACAGACCCCTGGACCCCAAGCCCACTCCCAACTACAGAGCCAATTACAACTTTAGAGGAATGTTCAACCAGAGGTACGTCCTTCAGCCTGCGCATATGTGATTTTTCTTTAGGATGTTTTGCTATAGAATTCCTACCTGTAACTGTTGTGAATGAATGAGTGAATTCTAGTACGGTTCTTGAGATGCATTATTTGCCTTTGCTGCCACCTAGTGGTGTCACACTGGTGTTATATAAAAAAAAAACCAACACAAAGTGCGTTTAAGTGTACTCAGAATAGGGTCTGATTTTAGACTGTGTTAAATATTTAAAAAGATGTCTGATATGTGAGCTTTGTTGGCTGAGAGGCAACTTAATAAGAAGTTCAGCTCATTACCATTAGATGGCACTATTGCCTTATTTTTTTTTCCTCAGGCCTTATGACTTCAGACTTTTGCTTTACTCACACATATTTCACACTGGACATCCAAAAGCAACTCAGTACACTAAAAGAAATCTAAAAGTAAACACAACTGCTCTTAATACTTAATAATGAAAAGGATTAATATTGACATGTTTGGATGATACTATGATGTGCTTTTCTTGTTTCTAGACTTCTTGTTTCTAAATACAGTATATTTTCATATTATTAGATTTTGACGGTATATTTTGTTGGTTTTGTGTTCCTCACAGCCAATGATGTCACCATGGAAAATTGAATTTGTATCTAATGTTGTCTTGGTTGTATTTTATTGAACCATGCAAAGTTTTACTCATGGTTTTTGAAGCTAAAGGCATGTCACATGACCTGTTCATGCTACCATCTGTACCATTGGAGTTGTCCTGCAAAATATTAAATAAGGACCCATTTAGCTTAGAATCTACATCATCTAATTTGTTTCTGCAGCCTTGGATTTGCTATTTGTTAGTCAGGTTTATTCCAACTAAACCGGCGAGGATGAAAAGACACACGCTAACACTTGACGTGTTCATCAGCTAAAAGGAATGAACAGCGAGAAGCAACGTTGTAGTGTAGTTTTCCGATTAGCTTCATTACAAGAAGCACATTACACCTTAATCCTGCTGTCATTTGAAGCTTATATTTAGACATTTGCTTTCGATTGAAGCTCAATGGACACTGCGAGAACAAAGACGAGGAGAGAAACCCGAGTCTTGTAATGCTAAGATCTCAACCTGATATCAAAAAGAGTTAAAGGGCCTGCGTGTAGTGATTTTATGGAAAAAAATGTATATACGTTTCTCCGCTGCACAGCTAGAATTTCTATGATGTAGTCTTTGAAATAGTAATACAACAAGGAGCCAAAGTAAATCGGATCCTCGGTGCGATTACATCATTTTGGTGCAAAGCCTGGCCGGAGACCACCGTGGGGGACTGTTGTAGAAATTAAGGGTGTTGCATATGAATTATACTCTTAAGTCTTTCGCCCTCTTCACTTTCAACACAGATCCTCTCGGAGGTGTTACGGCATAATTTACACATGGGTGTCGCTTAATTACTGCTCTCTAATTTATGATTTTGTTAAAGTATGGATGTTGTGTCTGTACTGTACATTATGGAGAAGAATATTGGTGTGGCTGCAGTGAATTGAGGGGTTATGAGATTGAGAGCATTGACAGTTATATCTGAATATGTATGCTTTAATCAGAAAGGGTATGGTTTAGCAAAAATGTATTTGTAAAAATGTAAGACTTGAAAAATCAGAGTAAGCTTGATATATGCTTCTGTAGACAGATGAATATATTTGAATACACCATGACTTGACAGCCAGAGTTAATAAAGAGGATGTGGGACTGGTTTCTATATAGTAAGAGTTTTTAGTTGGTCTGACATTGTGCTGTTTTTAGCTTGGTGTAGCACCTACAGCTCTGCATAGCCCTTTGAAGGATTTTTCTGGTCATGGAAACTTAACATAACTTTATTACAGAGAAATATTAAAGGTGCCCTAGAATGCATTGAGAGAATATTTTAAATTGTTGTCTGATACGTACATAGAAGGTATGTAGCTTAGGTAAGGGGAAAAAATGCCCAGAAAGGGTTTTACAGGTCCATTTACAACCCTAG
>JAUCMS010000052.1:11587977-11601178 GCA_032357445.1 Enteromius radiatus | reverse complement strand
CGTATCGGCACCCAAGTATCGGAATCGTATCGAATCGGGAGGTAGGTGTATCGTCCCATCCCTAATATATATACATACAGATATATGAAAATATACAGAATCATTTTGAAATGCATTTATTTATTATTACCAGGGCTGTTAATCGATTAAAATGTTTAATTACGATTAATCATGATTAATCGCAACTTAATCGCACATTTTTCTAAATTTACTTTTAATGAATGCTTTTCAAGTTTTTACTTTTCTAATCAACACGGGCATGTAAATGAACAAATAATGATGCCTTATGCAATATGTTTAATATTTTAAACCATAGTCACCATAGCGCATGAAGATCATAGATATTTTATAGAGAACTTGTTCATGTTCATTGGAAACATTTCAAAAACAATTGAAATGCCAGGTTCCCATTTTTTTTTTCTTTGCTCTGAGCAGGTTATTACATAAGCCTGTTTACATTTTCGCAAGACATAGCAGCTCACTTCTGCTGTAAAATGTACATTTATTATTTATTTGTTTGCCTCTCTTTGCCCACATACTGTCTTTTGATTCAGTGAAATACTCAGTAAAGCTATTTTCATTGCTGCTCTCCTTTCCAAGAGGTTATTTTGCACTAAAATCCTGGTTTTATATTTGAGCCGCATCTGATAAAATCAGATAGGCTACACATAAGATAAAGACAATAGCTGTGCTGTGGCTATACTTGAGTGTATAATAAGAGAGTGTACCAGCGAGTCTCAGAAACTAAAAGGTTTTTGCAAATCCTAAAAAACGGTCAAAAAATAAATAAAAAATGTGCAACTTCTCCATTTCTCCTAGGGCTGTGCAATTAATAAAATTTAGATTTCGACAAAAATGGTGAAATGAAAAAAAATTTCACTTTTTTTTTTTTTAAGTTATTTTGACCTGCGTTCTGACACGCGCTTTTGCCCTTCCAGAAGCCCAAACTCTCTCAGTCTATACTGTCAGTGAAGAAGTTGCGTATGTGGTATCTGATCGCATTTAAAAAGTCTTTGGTCAACAAAAGAGGTAGAAGCAATTCTGTTGTTTGGGAACAGTTTGGATTCGAAGAAGCGGACGTGGGTCAAAAACATATTAGTTGCAAAATTTGCTACGCGGTTGTGTCGGCACCGGTTGGTAACACCACGAATCTTTTTAATCATTTAAAATTTAAACACAGACCGACATATGACCAACTAATAAAGAAACAGAAAGAACGACGAACAACCCCCACAACATCCTCCGCAACACAGTCATCCATTAAAGACACGCTCTTTAGTGCAACTCCGTATCCATCCAGCTCAGAAAGGCACAAAAATAACAGATGCTGTTGCATACTTTTTAGCCAGAGACATGTGCCCTGTTAGCACGGTTGAGAATGAAGGAATAAGGAAAATGATAGGCTAAAGTTGAAGTTAAACATATAATGTAAAATAATCGTGATTTCAATCATGACCAAAATAATCGTGACTATGATTTTTTCCATAATCGACAGGTTAGACCAAGGGTCAAACAAAGAATATGCACTGCTTTATTTGTGCGGTAATAAAATTAGTGCCATTAAATGAATGTGTTAACATGTTAATTTTGACAGCTCTAATTATTACATAATCAATTATAGAAGTATATAATGATAATAATAAATAACTAACATAAAATAAAAAATGAGTTAATAACAAATGGGAAATATAAAGTATTTATAATGTGCAGTATGGAACATTTATGTTTATTTTGAGGTTTATTGAAGGTTGCAGAATGTCATTTTCATATCATACACTATAATAGTTTTTTACTTTTGTGTGTTTTTTATATGGCCACAAAAGGATTAATCGCGATTAATTGATTCAAAGTAATTTAGTTTACATACTATATGTGGGTGTACTGTGTATATTTATTATGTGTATATAAATATTCATACATACAGGTAGGTCTGTAAGAATGTTACATATATAAAGTATGTTAGATTTATATATATAAAATAAATTCAGTAAGTGTTAACCTAAAAATAAATAAATTATATTTTTAAATATATACATTTGTATGTGTATTTATAATTATATTTACACAATATACACACATTAAACACACATAGTATGTAAACAAACTTTGATTTTGAATCGATTAATTGTTTTGCAGTCCTAGCCTTTTATGTGATATCATTTTTATATTATGATTACCATTATGTTTTTTTTTTGTTTTGTTTTTACTGTTCACGTTTGTAATTTTTTATGTTGTTATTATTTTTATTATTTTAAATTAATCTTAAGTTATTTTAAGTTTTAGTTTTGATTTCCAGTTCTTCATCTTCAACCTACAGTATTTCATTTCTTCGCCAAGGTAACATATGCAATTTTTGTGAATAAAAATTTTTTTTTATTTAATTTAATTTAAGCTTCATTTGATGAATGTGTCGTCTTAGCCTGTTTGCAGTCTTCTAGAACCCAGCTGCAGAGCCGCTCCACGTAATGGATCTCCCAGGTCAAATGAGGTCTTTCTGTGTGAGTTGGAGCGGTGTCAGGCTAGCTCATTGTTCTGGAGGTCTCATGGTCAGCCCAGCTGTTGTGGTCCAGCCTCATACTTGCGGTTTGTTAGCATGAATCACTCCAAAACTCACATTCATATCAAAAGGCTGGACCAGAAACTCCTTCGTAGATTTGACGGTTCCTTTTTCCGCTGTTATCTCAAATCGTTCTGAGGGGATCAGAGACAATGACTTCCTCTAAATGACGAGGTGTTGGGTGTTTGTTGGAAATGCATGTTTTGGAGTATTAAGCTGCGGCCCTCCCTGTTGTAGCTCAAGCCATGTGCTTTCTTTCACACAGAGGAGGAGCTGCTATGAATTTTTTTTTCGATGGTGGTGGCATTGTTTTGTTTGGGCGAGTCGTTAATGCTTTTGTGGCTCACAGTCAGAGGACAGCTGCTTGTCTTTGAGTCATACAGCTCGTTTCTCTTCTGTGTTCGGCTCCAGGTGCTCGCTGCTTATAGAGCCACACAGGTGCGTCTCACATGAGGTCCGTTTCAGTGACTGTACTTCTGTATGGTTTGATCTCTCATGACAAACATCCAACCTGTACACTAAAGCAAACATTGTGAAACTACTTTTAAGTAACTTTCATAAAATAAACAATGAACTACTATAAACAAAAAAAGCAGTGAGCCGTTGGCTGATGAAATGGAACATTTGGAATATTTGATCATATTTTAAATTCATATTTGGATTGTAGATTTTATATAGTTTTTGTAATTTTTCTTTTTTTAAATTTTACTTTATAATTTTTGTTTATAATGTGTGCTTATAATTTTTTAAAACCACTTAAATAATAAAAAGAGATAAAAAAAGAAAAAAAAAAACTAAACTAAAAACCAGAAAACCAATGACTTTTAAAATGAAAACGTAGGAATATTCTTTTGTGAGATATTTTATTTATTGGTTGATTTTGTTCAAAATCAAAACTTAAGTTTAAATAAGGCTTAACAAAATACGACTCTCCTAGAAACTATCCACAACAACCTACCAACCACAACTCAAAACACCTAAACATGTCTTAGCAACCACCACAGTTATGTCATTTTACACAAGTCGTATTTTCTTGGCGTCACAATTGCAGGTAACATCTTCCAATAAATTCCATTTAAAAATTGTAAATGTTACGATCACAGCAGTTGCTACCGTCTTAATTAAAACAATCATCTACTAGCATTTAAACTAATGCTGTTAATGAGGACAGAAGCAGCTGTGCCGGGCATAAGTCCAGCTTAAAACCATAGTGCCAAAGTTGCTTCATTAGCAGTAAATGAACTGACACTAAGTGCTCCTAGTCCTATCTGAAGAGTTACATCAACCGCTTGCTCTTTCTGCAAATGAGGACCTGAAGTCCAATTAAATCTCAAGATGTGCAAAATACAGTCTTATTAAGCCAGTGTGTCATTTTAAATCGGTCGTAAAGAATCGGGGAGGGATGGAATTTGACTCGCCACTGCATTTTTGAAGTGATAAAACAGGGGAAACCCACTGATTAACCAGCAGAGAGCTTTGTAATCTCATGTTTGCTAGAAGAACCATAACACGCACTCCAGAGGAATTTGGCTTTAGCTGACCTTTAATTAAAAATATAAACGCTGAAGCTCTGTACTGTGTCATCCGAAAGGCAGAGCTGGCTACTATGGGGCTTTTAAAAAGGGTGTCTGGTTTCTTTTGCTGTATTCTGTATTGTTGTGGACCTTCGACCTCTGCTTTAGCCCAATTAATGCCAGTCTTTTGTAGTATTTCATTACCAGCCCACTGTTTGTTTCCTGGATTATGTTGTTCATACAGAAATTCTGATGAAAAAGCCCCATGGTGCCGCAGCCTGTGCTGTTGTATGTCAGTGGAAGGTGTTTTTGAAGATGTCACACATCTTCCTTTCTTCACAGGGGGGTTTGGTTTGTTCCATGCCTGCTGCCTTTCCACGTCCCCGTCCTGGGACAAGTGTCATGTAGGAGGTCTTCACCCCCTGATGATAAACCTTTTGTGGTACAGTGAGACACTACGTGGTATTATTTTGTGGGTTTTTTTCTTTACAGAACTCTAGCAATGTGAATCGACACATGGAGGGGTGAATGGGAGGAAGTATCCATGTTTATGCTTGTCTCTCAGGGGGACAGGGCGACACCTGGAGATTTCCAGAGAATGTTAGATAAAATGAAACTGTCCTGTTGACTCGATTGTGTTTTTATCCTCCGTAATCCGTGATGAAGGTTTTGCTAGGCTTAGGATTCACAAAGATGGTTGTTTGGCAGCCTGGACGTTGACTGTGATGTAGTATGTCAGTACCATATTGGCCCATTATGAGAGTTCTTTCAAATGTGTTGATATTTGATATAGGGTATTTAATTGTTTGTGGTACGCTCAAGGTCATTGCACAAAATTTTCGTACTTTGAAAAATAAATATGACCTCAGGTTGAGTCAGTCACGTTAACACACTGCCTCTGAAACTTTGTCCTTCATAAAAAAAGTTTGATTTCTGTGTTTTCACATCCGTAGCAAGCATTTTGATAGGAAAGGATTTTTTTTCAACATTTAAAAAATGTTTTTAAAATCAATTTAATAACACTGTGGAATGTAATATTTAGCAAATAAATGCTTTTCGTGGTGTACATTGTAAGACTTTGTTATTTTTAACAAAAACAAATATTTCAGCTATTTTTTAAAAAAAATTGAAATAAATAAAACTAAAATAAAATTAAATCTATTAAATGAAAAACTTAAGCTAACATTTCTGAACTAAAATTCAAATAAAAAATAAAGAATAAAGGAAAAACATTTTACACTATAATGGTATATTAATGTAGATAATGTAATAAATTAAAATTTAAAAACTAATTAACAGTATTTATTTTTAATATTAGCCATTTATTAATTATCGTATAAAAGATGAAAGAGCTGATTATCGCAAAAGCCAAAAGTATTATCTCAAACATCTACAGTATTTTGTACAGTCAAGCACCACTTGCTTTTTCTTTGGAAGATGTCAAAATCAAGCGCTTCTTATTTCAGTTTCAGCAATTACATATTGTAAAAAAGGTGCACTGCTCACACAGAAGTCACTTTCAAACCAAGTATTTTTCTGTTGGTCAAAGCAGGGAAATGGGGGTAATATTAAAATTAAACTAATTAAAAATAAAACAGTCATTGTAATAGCTACAAGTAAATTAATCATTCACAGTTTCAAATAAAAGCTAAATTTTTCTGACCTCTTTCTTAGAAAGAGGAGCACAATGTACTATCCAGTAGTTTAATTTGTGAATCCGACTGGAGAGAAACGTTTGTGGGTTAGTCAGGCTATTTTATCATTCAGCTGGAGAAGCTGTAACACCTGCTAGCATGTTTATATGCTTTTTCTTTAATCCTCACAGGATTTTCAGTCCTCTTCTCTGTATGATGTGTATCCATGTCAATGTAAGGAGAACAAAACTGTGGTCGAGGCCTCCTGTTAGCAGTTAAAATGGCAAGAGATAAATTGAAGTCATCAGAGGCCCAGCGTGTGCGGCTAGCTCTTACTTAAGGTTAGCAACACACTGATAATCAATCAATGATGAGAAAGAGAGATAGCCTGGCGCATCGCCTAGCTGTTAAAAAGCCTGTCCAGGTGACTGATCAGTAGTCAAGACCCAGTCTATCCATTTCTACTCTGTTTACACAAAGTCCATGTACAGCAAGCCAGTTCGCTTGGTGGCCATCTTGGAAACGCCCTCAGGCAGTTATTTCCACTTCAACCCAAAGTGTACACAAACACTTATTGTACAGTTGGACAAGTTGGAAAGTTGGATTTGATATGATTTGATCAAGTTAGAAAGTTTTTTTTTTTTTTTTTTAAATATCTTTGTACTCTTTAGAACTGGAGTTGCAGATATCTCTTAACCTCCTCATACTAGCGCTTGTCAACATGAGCATCTAATATTGCCCCTTTCGAATGTTCACCTTGGTTTTACTACAAATAAAATAAAAACATGGGTTACTGTAGTTAAATCGTGGTAACCACAAATTAACAATGGTTTTACTACACTAACCATAGCTTACAGTGGTATTTGTGAATAAAAAATGTGGTCATAAAAATGTTAATCAATACATAAAAAAAATATGGTTTACTCCACTTTTACTTAAATTAAACCATGGTTAATTTAAAGTCAGTGAAGTGGCTTGTGGCCAGGTATGGCTAGCCATAATTGGAATTTGTGCTCTGCATTTAACCTATCCAAGTGCACACACACTGTGAACACACACCCGTGGCAGTGTGCAGCCAATGCAGCGGCGCCCGGGGAGCAGTTGGGAGAATGGTGCCTTGCTCAAGGGTCTCACCTCAGTCGTGGTATTGAAGGTGGAGAGAGTGCTGGATATTCACTTCCCCACCTACAGTCCCTGCTGGACCTGGGACTTCGAACCCATAACCTTTGGGTTACAAGTTCAACTCCCTATCCACGTGGTGGGCCACGACTGCCCACCACATCTTTTCCTTCCCTTCGCCTCTCAATTAACGTGCTTGGACACAGAGCTTTTGTGTCTTGCCTTTGTTGTACAAGGTGTCAATGGTCATCTTTTGGACAAATGTCAAATCAGCAGTCTTCCCCATGATTGTGTAGGCTACAGAAGTACCATTTAAAGGCCTTTGCTGGTGTTTTGAGTTAATTAGCTGATTAGAGTGTAGCACCAGGTGTCTTCAGTACTGAACCTTTTCACAATATTCAAATTTTCTGAGATCCTAAATTTGGGGTTTTCATTAGTTGTCAGACATAATCATCAAAATTAAAAGAATTAAAACTTGACATATATCAGTCTGTGTTGAATGAATGTATGCATTATTACAAGTTTCACTTCTTGAATGGAATTAGTGAAATAAATCAACCTTTTGAAGATATTCTAATTATATGACCAGCACCTGTATATAGTAAGCTTTCTCAAACCTGGTCCTCGAGGGCCACTGTCCTGCAAATATTAGCTCCAACTCTAATCAAACACACCTGAGGCAGCTAATTAAGCTGTTTACTGTATTACTAGTAAGCAAAAAACAGGTGAGTTTGATGAAGGTTGAGGACGGTGAAAACCCCTGCTATATAGCAAATCTCAGCTGTTTGATTTTTAGTCATTAAAATGTAAACTATGCCATTGCCACAAGGCTGGGAAGTAACTGACTACATGTAGTCTAAATTATGTATTCAGATTACAAATATTAAGTAAATATTAATTACTTATAATTAGGGTATATTACATATTTAAAAGGATTTATAATAAGATTATAGTTGTTTTGTATAGATTACATGTTATTCACACAATTGCTGTAAATTATTCATAATTTAAAGATGCAGTGATTCTCAAATGTTTTTCTCAGGCAAACTTGTCTTTTTTTTCAGTATTTTAGTATTTTTGTTTTGCTTTTTAATATATGATATGTACAGTATTTGTGTTATGATGCTTTGTCTCTATTTTTAGAGTGACCTTTTAACATTCTGTCTAGGGTCTACAGATGAAAAGTAGCCTTTTTTTGCTAATTCTGGCACATTTTGAAGTTATGTTGATCATTGCCCCTGTAAACAAATAAACATTGATATGCAGTTAGACAAATTAAATATTTATATTATTAGTATTCAAGAGTTTGAATTATTGAATTAAATATTTTTTTGTGACTCAATTGGTTTTTAGACTATTAGCTCACAAGCCCACTTTAGTTGTGCCATTAGGCATAGTTTGAAAAGAGAAATAAAATCTTGTTGTGATTGACAATGATTGTGATTGTTGGAAACAAAACGTTAACTATATTATATGTCAGATATTGTAAGCATTTACATCTTTTTTATTTTCTGTAATGCTGCTGTGAAACAATACGTACTGTGCAAAGTGCTATGCAACTAAATTTAAATCACATGCACTGTACAGATACCCTATAACAAAGTTGTTTTGTTGCTATCTTGCCATGCCGCATAGTTTCAGGACACCATACATTGATGATGACATGCGGTCCCAAATGCTTTATTCAAAACCATACCCGCTGACACTTTTCACAGCTTCTAAAGCTGTAGAGAAGATCACCAATACATCCTAGCCAACGGTGAAACATAATCCGACATCTGGGCCAAGGAACTCCGATCGAGATTTGGGCGTGAGCCTCCTCCTGAGGGAGTTGAGGTGGATTTGTGCTTGAATAACCACAGGAAGGGAGTCTTGTTTTTGAAAGGATACATGAGCTTTTTTTTTTTTTTTACAAAATAACGTGTTTGGGATGATCCATGACTTGTCGTTGTGTGCTGAAACTTGAGGGAGTAGTGTTACAAGTCAATCAGCATCGTTAGTCACGAATCAAATGCTCATTTGTTGACTATGTTCCAGATTAGAGTTTTAACATAATGACATCCATTGTTTCATGATGTGTAATTGCTTTTGTTGTGTTATCTGAATATCAGTACATTCTATGCATAAAAACACAATGGAAGCCAAGTGCACTTAACCACTTGTTCTGCTTTGCTTAACAACTGTTAGAAATATATATACAGGGCTACACAGTGCCACCTGAGCACAACACATTACAGGATTAACCGCATTCTGAACACCGAATACATAACATTTCCTGCCAACTTAAATCAAGAGTGACCATACACAAGAGACAACTTTAACACTATATATATATATAGCCTATCATCGCCTTCCCCGGCCTTCAGCGCCGCCCTTCTCCAGGTTCCCGACGGGTGAGGGGGATGAGAGGAGGGGCGCAGGACTGTGCACGTCTGGCGGTGCGTAATGAGGCACACCAGAGTCTAATGGGGCCTCATCACCACCGCCATTAAAAGGACTATGTGTGCCCCTCCTCGGGGGACCGGTCTCTTTCCCGTGCATGCGGACTGGTGTCCTCATGGGTCCGGGAAGGAGGCGGAGGAGCGGCGCGGAGCTGACGCTGGAGGAGCGAGCCGTCCAGAAAGCGAGCCACGAAAGGCGCAAAATGCGCCGGAGCCGCCTGAGATGTATGCTGCGAAAGGGGCTGCCTGGACTCCGCCCCTTCCCGGAACCCTAATAATTTGGACTGCGTCTCAATCTGTCCATCAATACCTGGCCACCAGACGTAGCTATGGGCTAGATGTTTCATCCTTACCACCCCAGGATGGCCCAAGTGTAAATAAGCTTGCACCCAGTGGCGGAGTTTGGGGGGACTCCCCCACATTAAACATTCTTGCACCACTGTAAGTTTGTGACGATGAGACACAAAAGGTAGCAAGTCTGTGGGTATACCTTTAGGTTTTGGGAATCGTCCAGATGAAACTAGGTCCAACACAGATGACAAAGTGGGTCTGTTAAGGTGTCACGTTTAATTTCAGCATTACTGACAGGCAGGGTGGCTACTCGATTGGCGTAGAACGCACCCACTGTGTCTATTTTCCTTGTGGGTGTCACTGGCAATGGTAAATGTGAAAGTCCATCTGCATTGGCATGGTGAGCTGCTTTCTTATGCTCAAGGATATAATCATGGGTGGCTAAAAGCAAAGCCCATCATTGCATTCTGGCTGCTGCCATGTATGGAATGCTCCTGTTAGGACTAATAATAGCAGTTAAAGGTTGATGATCAGTAAGCAGGGTAAACCTTCTTCCATGTATACTGATGGAATTTGCGAATTCCAAAAATAATGCTCAGGGCCTCCCGCTCAATCTGAGCATAATTTTATTCCGCTCTGCTGAGTGTCCTGGATGCAAAAGCAATCGGCTTTCACTCCAGTACCCTTCCTTTTCTTTACAGAAAAGAGTATTAAGTGGATTCAAAACAGGCACCAAATTTGAAATGAAATGGCCATAGTAGCCCTAGGAATGATTCTGGTGAGAACTTGATCTAGTGTCTTGAGGTGCTCCGCATCATCTCATCCTGTTATCAGTATTTCATCTAGATATAACCCTTTTTGAGTGGATATGATGAGTAACTTCCTTGACTCCTGTGCCACTGGCATCTGCAAGTAAGCGTTTGATTTCAACTTACTGAATAACTGACCACCAGCTAGAGATGCAAAAAGATCTTCTATGCGTGGAACTGGGTAGTGGTCCACACAAATGGCTGTGTTGAGTGTTACTTTAAAATCACCACACTGTCTCACTGAACCATCTTTTTTTTTATCACTGGCACCATAAGTGTGGCCCACTCACTCCCATCTCTGTTCAGCCAATTCAGATTCTACTTTTGGTCGAATGGCGTAAGGTACCACCATTGGCTGATAGAATTTTGGAATATGATCAGGCTTTAGAGTAATCTTTGCTTCAATTCCTTCAATTCATTTTCATTTTTGGGAAAAAGGTTTCTTCTTTAAAAATGTGACAGGTGTGACTAGGCGAAATTTCTTCTTGAATTCTTGTCACCAGTGTCAATATCACGAAAAATAATGCTAGCTTAAACTCTAAGAAAATCTGAAGACTAGTAAACAGTATAAGAAACTAATTGAAACAATAGGATACTGCAGAACAAATAAGAAATAAAATTATCAAATGTATAAAAACACTGCATATTCTTCACTTCGTAAATTAAATGGATATTCCTTATTAAATTTACAAAAGTGAGGTCAAGAGCAGTGGGAGATTTTCTCTCTTCTGTTGTTTGATTATGAATGATCTTAAGTGAAAACAAACAACTGAGAAAGAAAACATGTGTAACAATATAATGACTGCCTGGACTCATTATATTGTTACACATGTTTTCTTTCTCAGTTGTTTGTTTTCACTTAAGACCTAAATTGCTTTTGTTTATAACGAGACGGTAGATTTGAACACATATAAGTGTGTGTATTTAACTGTTCGCGGCCTATAAAGTGGTAAAAATAACTTTGTTCAGTACTCCCGCTGTCTATGAGTGCCGTCTTCACGTGTCTCTCAGACACACATATAGTGAAAAGAGTTCTCTCTCATTTCTAAGGCTTAAAATGATTTGTTTTTAAACTGTAATGCTTAAAACGGTGGTAGAAACAATAGTTCAAAGTCTCTACTGGTTCATAAATTTGTACTAGTGATGTTGATTGGTTTTGATGTTTTCACATGGATATGTGTCCCTTTCCTTTGAATTGATAATATACAGAACAGTTCTTTGGAACGGAAATCTAAATGATGGCAGTCCCATCTAATGTGTTCTGTTAAATGAAGGATTAATTAAGATGGCTTGCTGGGAAGTGTAATCTGGAAACTTGGAAATGTTGAGTTAGTGTTGGGTTGCTGTATTCTGTGTAAGTCAAGTCCTTTGGAAAGTAATACTTTGATGATTCATTAAGTCTTAAAGTGATAGTTCACAAAAAAAAAAAAAAAAAAAAAAAACCTGTGGAACAGAAAAAAAATAAATATTTTTTTGTTTGTTTGTTTTAAACAACGAAAGTTGTTATTTTTAATAATTATTTTTTACATTTAATGCAGGTTTTTTTTTTGCTTGTATGGCTGCAAAATTTGGACAGTTTGTGTGTAATTATACATCATTATGGTACATTACATCAGTTTAGATTAATAATACAATATTAAACAAAATAATAAATAGTATTATTATAACATTTCATTGTAAATTAGTGAAGAAAAATAAAACCATGGCTGTCTTAATTTCATGAAATTCAAACATTTTTGGAATGATGATAGGGTGAGTAAATAATGACATAATTGCCATTTTTGGTTGAACAATCTTTTAAATGTCACAGTCTTTCTGATTGTGGCTCAATAGGTGATCTATTTCGCAAATGAGCTTTTCTGTTGAAAGCACATCTTCAAAGTCTTTTTTTGGTAGTCATTCGCTGTGAGTTATCAATTTGAGTCATTCCCCGTCTCTTTTCATCATCCCTTCACACGCATAAATAAAAGACAACGCTAATGTTTGCCTTCCAGTGGGTTTCTCTCCCTGTCCTCTCACTAGGTGTTCCCAGCTTTGGCTTGTGTTCCTTTCTAATGCAGACCAGACAGGCCTGGCTGGTGTGTGTGCTGATAGATTATTGGGTCTAATGTGGCTCAGAGTGTGTCAGCAACGACTTTCCCACGTTGCACAAAGGGGCCTCCAACAAGCCGGGGCCGCAGACACTCTCCCTGCACCTGTAACTAGAAAACCGACCGCCCCAACATCCTGGCTGGGTCCCATGTTGCACTTGGCATTTCCTCCAAGCGTCTGGGACCACGCTTGACATGCAAGGGCAGGCTCCGCCTCCCTCAAGAGGGGCTGTGGTCAGCCGAGCGCAGAACCCCTTGGAATTCTGGGAGAGAAATGCTGAATCACTGTTGGAGCAGACAGGACACACGCAGGATGCTGGCGCAGAGATGTGTCTCCGAACACACATGTGTTGGAATGGTTTTACAACCATTAGAAAAACCATAGACAAAACCTCCCACTCAGTTCGAGTAATCAAGGAAGGAATTACCATAAAAAGCCAGTAGACACATTTATGATGCAGAGCTGAAACAACAACAACACAAGCGCATGCTGATTTATCATAACTTAACACTCGTTTGAATGCTGCTTTATTATTTTATTTTAATGCTATTTCTTAAAATTTAACAAAACGAAAATATATCTAATTTGAATGAATAGCTTTTGGTACCTTTATACTTCTACAAAGACCACAATGAAAGAAATGTAGTATTTTGAGTTATTTAAAACAAAGAAAAGTGAAATATTTAAATTAAACATTGTTAAAAATAAAATTTAAAAGTACATTTTGTAATGAAAATGTATTGTT
>JAUCMS010000052.1:11549218-11564076 GCA_032357445.1 Enteromius radiatus | reverse complement strand
GTATGCATTATTAAGTCATATAAAATGTAATTTCCTAACAAGAAAATTGTGGCTAGTGAAAATGCTGAGTGGCTAGTCAATTTTGAAAACCACTAGCCACAGTGGAATCTGCTAGGTCTTACTAGGTATACTTGAAACATTCAGGGAGGTGTGTTGTGGCAACTTGGAGCTAAATTCTGCAGGACACTGGTTTTAGATGAATCACCCAGTTGAAAAAAATTCTAAGACTTTTCTTTTTATACAAATGCCAAAAATGTAAAACAAAATTACTTTGTAGCACACTGACATTTAAATCAGTGTTTTTATATTAAGGTAACAATTATGTTAGTTGTCTGTCTTTTAACGAGTTAATTATCCCATTTTGCCGCCACATTCAGCATGAACAGCGTACCGGGAGGGGGGTATTAATGAGAGAGTATATACAAATGTATACGTGTGTATCATCACGCCGCTTCCTATTTCGGAGCGCACAACCTTAATCTTTAAATCTCCCATCTACTTAGTCTTTGCAAGTTAGTGACGCTTATGTCGTGATGTCTCAATTTGGTAGCAATTCTCCCTTTCTAATGGAAACAAGGGAAAGCGACTTGTCTGACACGCATGAAAAGGGGTTTGCTAAACCGGCCCTCTTTTTTTCTCTCTCCATTTCTTCCCGCTCCTCTATTATCTTAACATTGGCCACAGATGGATAACAAAGGCTGGAATGGACAAAGGGCTGCTTTTCCTGAAACAACGACCAACAGTAAGTGTTTTTCTCTTCGTCTGTGTTCCCCAGTGTAGGTGATGCCGGGCCGTTTAATCTATCTGACTGATTAATAAGAAACCGAGTCGGCTCAATCACAAACTCGCTTCTGTGGAGAGCCTGTGAATTCCTCCTATTCACGCAGACTTATGTGCTTTCCCAGGGGGTCTGTGAGACCACAGTATTACACACTCACACACACATTAACCACCCAAAAACTATTCCAGAGTACAACCGTGGTGTCCCAGACGGGTTTGCACACACACAAACATATCCATTTTCATGCCTTTGAATCTCTTTTAGGACTGAAATTTCGAGAAATAAGGTCTTCATTAGGTCCTCAAATGATCTCACTGTGTCAAAGAACTTTCAGTGGGTGCTGTTTACATTTCCCACAAAATCGCATAATGATGCAAGTCATTGAACTGTGTTATAATGACCATTAATATCTGTTTTAGTGAGATTATGTACTAAATAGCATACATATGCCTAATTATCCTAATAGCGTATACACTATTCATGCACTTACCTTAAATTTGATAACCATTTTTAATGAAATTACAAAAGTCCAAACAGTTCAATTATTAAAAGAAAAAAATTAATTAGTTTATAGCATTATGTATTCAAGGGAAAAGTGTACCCAAAATTTACTAAAGCAAAAGTGTCAAAAATTTACTTTGCATCAGGCCTTCAGTGATGTAAATGAGTTCATTTAGTTCATTAGCAGTGCTAGTAGTGATATGGCTGATTGTGTTTATACAACAGTTTGTTAGCACAAGTGTAAAAACATAACAAACAACAAGAGAGTGTCTCTAAAAACACTCATTTGGGCAGAACTACTTCACATGAGCCAGTGTTTTATTCACAATAGAACTGAGAAGGTTTAGGGCTGAAAAAGCAATACATTTTGAAAAGGTTCAGCTTGGAGAACATCTAGCAACTAATTGAGTTAATTGACGTCAGGTCGGTAACATGATTAGCTATAAAAGGGATGTCTTAGAGAGGTGGAGTCTCTCAGGAGTAAGTAACATTCCTCAATGTTAAATTCAAAGGCTTTTCCAATCTGCAATAACACGATCAAAAGATTCAGAGAAACTGGAGAAATCTCTGTGCATAAGGGACAAGTCTGAAGAGCTTTGTTGGATGCCTATAGTCTTCTGGCCCTCAGATGACACTGCAATTACTCATCAGCATGATTGTGTCATTGCCATTACTAAATGGGCCCAGGAATACTTTCAGAAACCACTGTCGGTAGAAACACAATCCACCGTTTCCATCTACAGATGCCAACTAAAGCTCTGTCATGCAAAATGAATGCCATTTGTGGTTCAACATGTGAACATGGTCCAGAAGCGCTGGTGTGTGGGCCAAGGCTCATTTAAAATGGACTGTTTTAAAGTGGAAAAGTGCTCTATGAGTGCAAATATGACATTCTTGTTGGAAATCACGGATGTTGCGTCCTTTGGGCTAAAGAGGATGGAGTCCTTCCAGCATGTTATCAGCGTTTAGTTTTAAAAACCATCATCTCTGATGGTATGGGGGAGGAAAAGTGCAAACAGTATGGGCAGCTTGCATGTTTTGGAAGGAACTATGAAAGCTGAAAGGTATATAAAGGTTTTAGAGCAACATATGCTCCCACCCGAGACAACGTCTATTTCAGGGAAGGCTTTGTTTATTTCAGCAGGACAATGCAAAACCACATATTGGAGCTATTACAACAGCATGGCTTCGTAGAAGAAGAGTCCTGCCTGCAGTCCAGAGCTTTCACCTATAGAGAACATTTGGCATATTATTAAACGAAAAATGCATCCAACATTACCACAAACACTTCAGCAGCTGGAAGCCTATATCAGGCAAGAATGGGACCAATTTCCAACACCAAAACTCCAGAAACTCATATCCCGATGCCCAGACATATTTAAACTGTTTTGAAAGGGGTGATTCATCTGCGATTAAGAACGCGGTATTGCATAGCTTGTGAGTGATCTACAGCTCTGTGTATTAAATGCCACTCCATTTGAAAGCAGGTGATGGACATTTACTGCCAATCATGGAACCGCCTTTACTGATGAGATGTGCATGATCATCACGTTGGATATATCGCATAGCCTTAATCAGAGCCAGCGGTAAATTCCAGAAGATCTGGCCAAGCTGAGGCTGCTCATGCCCTGGAGCTCACATCTTCAAAAAAGATATCTTTTCAAATAGACGTTATCATTATTAACAAACTGCATATTTCAGATCTAAACAAGTACATTCTTGATAGTTTGCTATAACACTCCTTATCAGAAATACTGCAGGTGGAGTGATACAAACAGCGAAGCGGTTGGAATTCTGATATCACTTGAATATAGCACTCCTCTCAGCCATTCAGGTTCGAGGAGCAAAAAGAACTGTTGTGCAATTAGCATTACATCACTTGCTCAAAAAATGGATCCTCTGCAGTGAATCTGTGTTGTCAGAACAAAGGCAATCGCAGTGACCCACAAATTAAAAGCTGTGTGTTTTGTAAGAAACAACTGATTTATTTGTTTCAAATTATTTGAAACTGTTTATGTTTGCTATGCATATTTCTCACCTGATTCAGATGAAGCAACTTGTTTTTTACTGGAGAAAGCAATGTTATGGATAGTTTATTATATTTAAACAGTTTGAAGTTAAACCTATCTTGCTCTCTTTCTGACTGCAGAGGATCCATCGGTGGGTAAGCAATGTAATGCTGAATTTCTCAAAGTCTGTTCAGATGGAGAAGCAAAGTCATCTACATACTGGATGACCTAACGATAGCTGTTCTTTATTGTCTATTATAATTAGTAACTGCTTACTCTACAGTAAGCAATTCTATACGTATCTGTAACTGATGATGTTAGTGTCGCTAGTGATATAACTATTAACAATTGATGGAGATCTGATTTCGAGGAAGAGCCAAATTTCTCATAACATCAGCCCATGATTCCAAGCTCTGAGAAATGATGCATCTGGCAACGTTCCCGCACAGCCTGCCTGCAAACAAACATAGCACATCGCTGCCTTTGTTCATGAGCTTTTCCAATATATGGTAACATCCTAGGTAATTCAAATCACTGTCTTATGCAATCAAAAGCTCCTCTGATGTGGTTAGAAGTTGTGTAATGAATGAAAATCATAGCAGTCAATTCACACGTACAATATTTGTAAATAAAATAATTTTAGACAGATGGAGAAAACAAACAGAATTAGGACATACACAGAGTGTCTGTCAATTGAGCATCTCTGTAAACAGCTTTGTGATTATAATGGCAGGGATCTAGTTTTGGTTTGCGTCAGTCTTGCCAGACTGAGTTGTAGTTGTTGTTGAGAACTTGTGGACATTATTACACCCCTGGCCTCTGGCATTTTTGGGTCCTGATTCAATTTTTCCAGACCAGCCTTTTTTTTTCTGCTGTGGAAATATGCAGATCTGGCACTACTTTACACTATGATTATATGAAATTGAAATTGAATGATTAAAAAAACAATTTGTTACCATTTCTGCAACCTTCATTACTGTTTGGGCTGTTTTAGCATTTGACAGTAATTATTTAAATTGGGGTTTTTTTTATCATTAAATTTCATTTGATCTTAAACTTAAGTGTAAAGTAGTGCCAGATGCATATTTCCACAGCAAAAAAAAAGTGATAGGTCTGAGTGATATGACCAGCATCCTCGTGTAAACAGCTTCAGTGGATTTTCAGTGACCACATTGTGTAATCAAGCAGTTTTGTTGCTTGATTTGAAGCCGTGTTTGACAACTGTTTTGGATGAATCTATGAAAACAACAGCTTCTCTAAATCATCTCTAAATCAGGTCACTCGTGGTCTAATGTTGGAGCATATTTGACCTAACTATGTAGTGACATTCCTGGAACTTGCACACATGCTGACGAAAGCTCTTGGCTGATGGAAAAACCTTTATTATAGTGCTCGGGGCAAGCAGTTCATTTTCTTTTTTACAATTCAACAGTTTGAAGAATTTAAACAAACTACATTCAAATGTTTTGTAAGTAATTTCTGCTGTCTGTCCTTAAAAGCCTTAATTGTTTAAAAAGAAATGCAAGTTTAAAATTAGGAGAGAGTTCAAGTTAGCTTTGCTTAAAATATGCTGTTGAGAATTTTTCCTTGACCCTACATCATTGCAGTATTTGGTAACTAAATTTAGCATGAATTCAAATGTTGGGTTCAGTTCAAGTTGAACTCAATCAGTACAAAAATAATTTTCCTTTGTCTCTCTTTTTATTATAAACAGTACAAATATGAGTTCTAGGGAGGTTGCGTAAATGTTGATTGGGCTTAGATTTAATCATGTACATCGGTCCCACATGAATCCATCAAGTTAAACAAACACAATTATTTAGTGTAATTTCAACATCATAGAATGAAGTCATTTTAAGTGACTCAATTAGGTAGCCTCAAAATGATTTTATATGGTTCCCTGACATGATTAATTAATGCAATTTCATACACTGAATGATTTAAAAGATGTAGGTACTATGTATCTAACAAGCTAGGTATCAGTAGCAAATGTTAGCATGCTAAATGCTAAGCATTAAACCCTCCTTGAGCAAGTCAGTAATAACTATGCTCTACTGGTCCACAGCATAAGCTAATGCTCCACAATAGAAACCCAGTGTAATTTATATGCTTTTAATTATTCCAACTTATAACATTAAACACTATCAACTCCCTTTTATCATATTGCTCAAAACACATACAGTAACACTTCATTTAATTGGTTACTCTCCTCATTAAGTTTGAAGTAAAGCAATACTTGTTTAACATTCACCCTTAATAACTAAATCTAGTAGAAAGGAGATTTTTGTTTTAATATATTAATGCAAAGCAAAGAATTTTATTTAATTTCTTTTAACAATTTATTTTTGTAGCAATAGCCAAAACTACATGATAAGGGGTCAAAGTGATATATTTTTCTATATCATTAGGATATTAAGTAAAGCTCATGTTCCATGGAGATATATTTTTTTTAAATTCTTACTGTAAATATATCAAAACTTAATTTTTGATTAGTTATATGGATTGCTAGAAACTTCATTTGGACAACTTTAAAGGTGATTTTCTCATTATTTTATTTATTTATTTATTTATTTTGCACCCTTAGCGCCATGCATCAATGAAAAGATTATTTATTCAGTTTTCAGATGTTGTCTCAATTGAAAAATATTTACCCTTATGACTTAACCCATGTCGTTCCAACCCCGTAAAAGCTTTGTTCGTCTTCAGAACACATTGTTTTGGATGAAAATCAAGAGGGTTGTGACTGTCCCAAAGAATTAACACTGTCAAGATGGTCTCCTGAGGGATCTCCTCCCAGAACTTCTAGACAGTCTGTGGTGCAACGTGGCATTGGTGGATGGAGCGAGACATAATGTCCCATATGTGCTCAATTGGATTCAGGTCTGGGAAACAGGCGGGCCAGTCCATAGCATCAATGCTGACACACTCCAGCCACCGGAGGTCTAGCATTGTCTTGCATTAGGAGGAATCCAAGGCCAACCGCCCCCGGCCTATGGTCTCACATGGGGTCTGAGGATCTCATCTTGGTATCTAATGGCAGTCAGGCTACCTCTGGCGATCACATGAAGGGCCGTGCGACCCTCCAAAGAAATGCCACCCCACAACCATTACTGACCCACTGCCAAACCGGTCATGCTGGAGGATGTTCTCCATGGTATCTGTCACATGTGCTCATTGTGAACCTGCTTTCATCTGTGAAGAGCACAGGGCGCCAGTGGCGAATTTGTCAATCTTGGTGTTCTCTGGCAAATGCCTAACATCCTGTATTTTGTTGGGCTGTAAGCATAAGCCTCACCCCTGTGAACACCGTTTGAGCAGACACATGCACATTTGTTGCCTGCTGGAGGTCATTTTGCAGGGCTCTGGCAGTGCTCCTCCTGTTCCTCCTTGCACAAATGCGGAGGCAGCGGTCCTGCTGCTGGGTTGTTACCCTCCTACACCATCCTCCATGTCTCCTGATGTACTGGCCTGTCTCCTGGTAGCGCCTCCATGCTCTGGACGCTACACTGACAGATGCTGCAAACCTTCTTAACACAGCTCACATCGATGTGCCATCCTGGATGAGCTGCACTACCTGAGCTACTTGTGTGGGTCGTAGACTCCATCTCATGCTACCACTAAAGTGAAAGCACCGCCAGCATTCAAAAGTGACCAGAACATCAGCCAGAAAGCATAGGAACTGAGAAGTTGTCTGTGGTCCCCACCTGCAGAACCACTTCTTTATTGGGGGGTGTCTTGCTAATTGCCTATAATTTCCACCTGTTGTCCGTTTCATTTGCACAACAGCATGTGAAATTGATTGTCAATTGATTGTGTTGCTACCTAAGTGGGTAGTTTGGTTTCACAGAAGTGATCGACTTCGAGTTACATTGCGTTGTTTAAGTGTTCCCTTTATTGTTTTGTATATATATATATGTGTGTGTGTGAAAAACATGCACTTGGACATACTTTTCAATGCTGTACCAATGCAGCATTAATTTCTCTTGTTAAAAATAAATTATCCATCTTTCTCTTCATGTTTCTGTTTTTCTTTTGGCCTTTGCTCTCTTTTCCCCTCTCCAGCTCAGCTTTATCACGCTGGTGTTGTTAGACTCCATCTATCTCCTAATTGACTTCACAGACTTTCTCAACCGTAGAGTCTTTAATGTCAGAATAATGCCGGTTAATTTACGGTTCCTGAGATCTGCCAGGGAGAGAATCAACGTCTCTAAGGGGTGTAAACTCAATTCAGAGCAGATGTACATGTCAGTGACCTGCGAACTAAGTTTTTCCTTTCCACCCTTGTGAACACAGAACCAGGTTCTCTAAAGCTGATTTATGGCACCTTGTCCATCGCTGTTAAGTGTGCAGATTTATATCAGCTGCATTTTGATTATGCAAGAGCTATGATTTTAATCCTTAGCTCTGCATTCTTGGGTGTTTCTTGAACTGTGCATATTTTTGGCCATGTGGACTCTCTGAAAACACAGTTTCACACTAGTTGTCCAAAAGTGTGTGTGTATGCATGCATCACAGGAGAATTTTGTCAATGTTGTATTTTTTGAACATGTTCAACACATCTCAAAAAATGTGTTTAATTGTGTTCTAAAGAAGAAATGATCTTTTTTAATAAACTTTTATGATTAGATAATTTTTTATGTATCTCAAATACAATACAACTAGATATTTGTCATGTTTTTAAATTGCTACATTTTGGCTCAAGTTTCAAAGAAAGTTTTAATTTGTGTCATTTAGTCTGCAAATAGCGGAAATGTGTTTGTTTGAATAAAAATCAGCCTCATAGATTTAAAAATGCCTGTAGTGCCCTCATATAGAGCTAAATGCCCTGGGTTGGAGTTTGAAACAAAATGAAATATAGTCAAAATTGCACAATGAGTCACGTCTGACACAACCATATGGTCTCAAGGCTCATGTAACATGCTGTATTTAAAGTAACAAGACTATGTGTCAGGCATTATTAATCAATTTCCTGCTATCCTACAAGTCTGAGCTTTTATCCCACAATGCATATTTCTGAATGCACAATCCCATAGAGAGACATGGCATATGTGTAAGAATTTGTGTGTGGAGTAATAAACGGATGAAGGAAATGAGGCGGTGGATTAAGAGACATATCATGGGAGGTCTCGGCAATGCGTTATATCCCAGAAAAGCAACACATCTTCTTAATTGAGGTGTTTTATTCCCACACGGTCTTAGGAGAAGTTCAAAAAAACACAAGATCTCCATTCTAGATAAGCATTTCAGCAGCTTTTCGTCAGCAAAGTGGCCATAATTTATTTCTTGTTGTTTTTTTTGCAAGCGTGCGTGTGAGAAAGAGTCTATTTGTGTGTTAAAAAGGGAAGAAGTAGAACAGGATTCTACGAAAACCGAGTGTGCGAGCAAGACAGCGCTTTGCTCGTGTGTGTACGAATATGTCAGTGTGTTAGTGTTTAGTGTCTTGGAGCATTGCTTCATCGTGTTGATTTACAGTTAGGCCTTGTGTGTTATCTGTTTTAAATCACAGCTTGGGCCGTGAGCTGGCCAATCTCCAGCCCACCATTCTCAAATTCAGCCCATTATACTGGGTGGAACCTGCTGGAACGGGGAAAGAGAGAGAGAGAGAGAGAAAGAAAAGGGAAAAAAGGAAGAGAAATGAGGGTGCCGATGGGGTGGTGGTATTGTTTTTTCTTAGCGTTTATGTGCTTTTTGTTGTAATTCCCAAATTGATGTCATTTTGGCTCACAGCTTTATATCACGTTAAGCATGCATTTTTCTCTGGATGCTGATTTGTGTAATGTGAAATGCAAGTTGTCGTGTGAGATTTTTAAAATTCACTGTCGTTGCCTTCTTTGCCAGTCATTCCTTGTTGAAATGACCGACGGGAACTCCAAACTGCTGGTTTTCATTTGCATTCTCTCTCTGTGAATTAAAGGGTTGCGTCAACGGCACACTGCAGCGCTTAGAGGAACTGCCTATTTACATTTCTCACAATTTTCTGGGATAATATTTACCAGTTTTATGGCCTGAACACCAAGTTAAATCAGTTGTTGCTTGTTCTGGGTTGTCAGAAATTGTGGAGAACAGCCGGCTGCTTTTGGAAACTTCATTCAGGGCAGCAAACGCAAACAGGAAGCAGAATCTGTGCGCAGATGAGGACATTCGCTGCAGCTGCTTGGTTCCTCTTCTCTTGTTGTCGCTCTGTATTGGCTCCCGTGAAGAAGAATTTGGCTGTTTGTCTGTGTCTGTCAACTTGAAAGTCATTTAAATGTCGCAATGTATATATAAAAATGAGAAAACATGCTCTTAACAGATGTTAAGAAAATTAGAAATATTTCTTATTATTATAATTGTTAAAAAATGGTTGTGCTGCTTAATGTTTTTTTGGAAGCTGACATTTATTTCAGGATTTTTTTGATTATTGGAAAGTTTACAAGAACATCATTTATTAAACATATTAGTCTTTACTCACATTTCCCAAAATTTTGGAAGTAAATTTTCACAGACTTTTCACAGTTATCTTTATTAACACTCTTCTCAGCAATCAGATTCAAGGACCTGAAAGAACTGTAGTATAATAAAAATAAAAAATAAAAAGTTATATAAATATATAATATACATAAAAGAGAAAATTACTAAAATGGATCAGTTATCATATATATATATATATATATATATATATATAGTTTTTAGGGCACAATAAGTTGTGTATAAATTGTAGAAATAAATATATTTTTATCATAAATGTAACAATTTATTAATTGATCCATTTTAGTAATTGTTTTCTTTTATCATTTATGTCATTAAATCTTTAATATTAAGAATAGAAACATACTGGCATCTGAACAATGGCCGTGTGTATTTTTTTCATCCCTGTACAGCACAAAAAGGAATTCTTCACCTCTCCCCGGATGTGTATCAAGAAATGGAAGCTAGCCGGAATAAGGGAGTCCCCGGTACCCCTGGAAACTACCTAACCTCCAAAGACATTGGCCAAGGGTCCACGGGGACATTCTACACCCCGTCGGTGGGCAACACCGCAACCATCGCAAGAGAGCTGCTGTTGAGCGGGACTTCGCCCACCGCTGAGGCCCTGATCCAGAAGGGAAAAGCACCTGCTTTGGCTTGTGGCTCCATCCAACCTTCCCAGCAGCTGGAGTACTTAGCCCACATTCAAGGCTTCCAGGTATGGAATAAATGAAGTCATTTTACAGATCTGTTTATCTCTCGCGCTCACTCTCCACCGCTAGCTCTAACCAGAGAACCAGACCTCAAATTTCATAACATCTCTCGCAGAGCCTAAAATTGATCTGCTTTGCTTGCACCGTTAGTCCATCTGGACGAGACTGCGGAAATGTGGAAGTGCCTGCTTCTGTCATTGATGTTCCTACAGGCCAAGGAAGCCATTTCTCACAGTTACATTTCCCTTTTCCTGTCTCTATACCATTGCAGACAAAGGATAACAACCTCTCTTTAGCTGATTGGTCTTTAAAGGCTCTGTTTGTCCATTATAATTTTTTATATTATAATAATTATTATAATTAACTGCAAATTATTTTTTGGTGCTTGTTTTTTTTTATTTGTGGAATGGCTGCACTTCATATTCTATTTGTAGGCTACCAAGCAATAAGAATGACCTGCTGTCCCATTGCGAGAATGTTTTGAGCTATTGTTATTTTTTGGATTATTCACATGCACTTTTTGTGTAACTTGAAAAAACAATTTGAAATAACTTTATTATATACACTGCACTTCAAAAGGTTAAGTTTGGTAAGATTTTACTATGCTTTTAGTTTGTTTAAGGCTGCATTTACTTCCTTTATTAAGTCAATGTGAAGTATTATTTTTGCTTAAAAAAAATATATATATATATATATAGTATTTAAAAGCTTTCACATTCTTCAGAAATCATGCTAATATGCTGATTTGACGCTCAAGAAACATTTCTTCTTATAATGTTGAAAACTGTTTTACATGCATCATTTATTTTATTTATTTATTTATTTTTAGTTTTTTTTGCCTCCTTGGGAAGTAAATATATTATTTTTCCCAAAAGAAATGAAAAATCTGACTGAACTCAAACATTTGAATATTAGTGTATTTATGTGTTATACAAAACGTGAAATACAAAATATAAACCATACAAAATGTGTATGGTATTTAGAAGGGCTGCACAATTAATCAAATTTCTAATCGCAATTACCGTTATGGATGCCATAATACTTAAGATTATTTTTTTTCTTTGTACAGGTTATCTTAAGAGTTTTTCCATTAATTGTATTTTTAGTTTAATAATATATAATAATATATTACAGTATATATTTCAGCTTAAATGTTAATTAATAATCAGTTTAAATCGTGCAGCCCTAGTATTTAGTATGCAGCAGTAATCATATACTAAATTTATATACTTTAATGTGTTTTTTTGTTTTTTTGGGTTTTTTTTTTTGCTGTTAAAACTAGATACTAGACACTAAATAGTAGCAAGAGTTGGAACAAAATGGAATGCTGTAATTGCCACCTTTATTGTTCTGAATTTCAGTAATTATTAATAATTTTCAATTAATTATACCTTTCTTGCTCCACATGTGTGTGTCCTCAATTTCTTCTACATTTTAAAGAAAAGCAAGCCAGTGACTTAAAAGCACCCTCCAGTACCCCACCCTGAGCCAGCCCACTTAATTAAGCAGCAGGTGCTTTTCATACTGGACAGTAAAAACATTTTATCTTAACCTGCTGAGGTTGCCTTTGAAAAAGCCTTTGTTTTTGCTCAGAGCTTTCCTGTAGTCTGAAACTCGATAAAGAAGAGTGAGGCAGCCAAACGTAAACACGGGGGGAAAAACAGCAGGTTTCACTTAAAGGGCCAGCTGTGAGGGATGAGCCGACCTGCCTGTGTGAATCACTCCACATTCAAACCCCTTTCCCCCTCCAACACCCTGATAAGAATCCAGCCTGACGATCCCCCCCCCCCCCCATTCCTTGGTGTCTTCTATCAGGAGGATTTTAGTGTATAATGGTGGAAGGCAGGAAATGCGTTTCATTGAGACGATGCACCGAATGATGTGGGTTGGTAATGAAAACCTGAGTGTACCAAAAGCAAAACAAAACGGCTGATCGGCGTCTTAGCGCTGAAACGCAGATTCCAGACTTTCATATGTTTGTTGGCAAAACAGAGTGCGCTTATTGGCAAACACCTCACTGTTTCTAATCAGAGAAGCAGACATGCTATCTACAGTGCCAAAGGACATGTTTAAATCAGACCAGGTTTGCGATTCAACTTGGATCTGACGGAGCTGTTATGAAAGCCCCTATGAGGCCCTTTTTGTTGGCACTGGAGCAACAGAAACACCTGAAATGGTTTGGGAAAGCCACGAGAAGAACCAACGTTCAATCGGTTTCCTAAAGCAGTTGTTCTACATTACAGATGTGGTATTCATTGTCGTGTGGTTATTCATGTTTCCTAAAAATCCTGATTCTGATCTCCAAATTCTTAACGGAGAAGTTAATAGATGCCTTGTAAAAATAAAGACCTAGCACGGGCTGCATTTGGCATTGATTTTGAGTTGAGATTGGTTCATTCAGGTCTTTCGCTCGCGTTGGGCCCCCAACTAGACACATGGGGCCTCTGAGAGGAAAGAGATTTGATTGATGGAATTTGGCCAGAGGTTGAAAATTAGATGGGGCATCAGTATATTGGCATTTTGGAAGCAGTGCTGGTGTAGAGAGGGTTGGAGAAAATAGTTTGTTTGCTGTTAATTTCCCTGTTGTCTCAAGCCACATGTGATGGAAGTAGGGCAGAAATAATGGAGTCGTTTGAGTAATGCATAACATATGCTCTCTATTTCTCCTTCTCTTTATCTTTGTGGAACGAGTGTAATACTGTTGTTTTCTGTAGTTCGGCTTTACATTTTGTGCCTACACTTACCTTTTAAGCGGGCTCTGAGGTAGTCTGTTGACATCAGTCATGCAGAGATGTTCATGATCATTAAAAAAACAGTCCTAAATACAATCAGATTAGGTTTATTTGGCCTGTGGTGTTAGCCGAAGCTTATTTTGTGCTACATATAAATTTGTCTGACATTGCCAGACTTTGATTTTTAGCATAAAGTGTTTTCCTGCTTATTCTGTACCAATTATTTATTGGGATAATTTGTGGTCCAGCTTATTCCAGCCAAGAATCACTCATTTAGACGGGAAAAGGCTATTTAACTAACATTTAATGCACTCATTATGTTTAACCCAGTAAAAATCTGTGTACTCCGACTCCCAGATGCTGCATAAAATTTGCTAAGCATGGTGTGAGAAACAGACCTAGAAATATTAACGCAATTAACGCAGGGGCGTGGCTAGGATTGGTCACCCCACTCACAACTGCTGCTTATGTCACTTTTTCTCTTGACAAGAAGTGCATTTATTCAGTCGCAGAACGTCTTTACTACCACATTTTAGACGTGCGTTCCCCTTCACTTCAGTGCCAGGCAAACGGTATTGTGCTTGATGCGTGCGCTCTTCAAATACATGCACAAAGATACCAGAGCACGTTGCACCTTTCATTGCATGGAAAAGAGCAGCCAGCACATTCTTCACAATTTCTTCTTTAATGTTCCACATCTGAAAGAAAGCCATATGGCGACAGATGACAGAATTTTTCAGCTTTTTCTAAAGCGCACAGCCAAAGCCGCATTAAAACACAGAACAAAGGTTTTCCTGTTGATTGATCTGACATCTAACAGATTATTTAGTAATCTTCAGTGATCTGGTTAAACTCTTGAGCCTCTTTTGGTCAGCTGGGTGACTTGTTTGGCGCAAGTAGCATCAGCTTTAGACGAACCCAGAGATGGATCTTTCCCCAAATCCCCCTTCGATCGAGCAACCGGAGCCCTGCCAGCTAACATTCACTCCCCAGGCTGGGGACACAGAGATTGGGAGAGGACGAAAGGGAGAGAAGAGGTGGAGCAGTGAAGCCAATCTCTGTGGGAACGTTGCTCTTCGCCGCATGTCAGGTGCACATCATAAAGGGCCTTTTGTGCTGAGCCTGTGAGCTGCAAAGCAGTCTGGGAGAGCGGAGAGAGCAGTAGGTAGAGCTCATGTTAGGGATGAGTCCTGAGCATTCATCCTATCACTTCATATGAGACTGAGTGAAGTCTTCCACCCTGCTTGTTTACTGCAATATATATAATTTTACTATTGCTGTGTTGACTTTATAGCCAAAGAAAAACTGTTCTAAACTATATATATATATATATATTCAAACATATGTGTTTTTTCAAGTATCATAATTTTATATCATCTTGGAATTGGTGTGTTTATCACTTTAAGTTAAGTTTTATAGTATAGTGGCTACAAACCAACATTTGTTCCCGAACTAACTGAAATTGTTTTTTAAATTTTTGACTACATTTTTAAAAGTATGTTTTTAAGAAAATAATTACATAAATAAGGATATCAGATTTTTGCTATACCTTTTATGAACTACATTTATTAAATATAATAACCTTGGTATCTTAATTTAGACCATATTTCCCATTCTGGCATAGACGTTTTTTTGTTTTGATTTGTTTTTATTGATGCTATTCAATCCGAGAAAT
>JAUCMS010000052.1:11517849-11542966 GCA_032357445.1 Enteromius radiatus | reverse complement strand
GTATCTATCTATCTATCTATCTATCTATCTATCTATCTATCTATCTATCTATCTATCTATCTATCTATCTATCTCTAGTATGCAGTTTTTCATTTAGCAAAATGTATAATGAAGTGACATTTATTTTAAAAACAAATATTTAAAAAAACTCACTCACTCAAGCATTTCAAATTATGAAACTGTATGAATTAAAAATAACTGTATCAGCAGTCGGCTGATGTCAGCTGGTTTTATATTTTGCATCTAAAACAGTGACATTCAGACATTGTCAGCGTGACTTAAGTGCCCAGAGGTTTCGGGTTTCTTCGCATTTGTTATGTTAAATGAGTTCCAGATACAGTTTTAAAGAAATGATTTGTTCAGCAGGCTGGTATTTCATCACCTTTTTCCCACAGCTTTTCAAGCCAGTTACAGCATTCCGAATCGTTGATTGCTTTGGAATACAAAAGTGATATTGGGAAAATGTCAAACCGACTGACACATTTGTGCTGACAGATCTGAAAGCATCACGCAGTGTGCTGTCAATAAGAGGTGTTCATTATGAAGATTCATTGGGGAGAACATGTTGTGCACAGATATTTTATTGCATTGTTTGTTTGCAGAGTTTCCTTGGATATATCTGACTATCCGCAGCCAGTTACTTACTAGCACAGTTTCAGCATTCAGGCAATCAGAACACGCACAGCCATTATCCCCATTGTTAGTGATAAGCGTGGTTTAGTGACAGACCAGACCATGTTTGATTAGGTTTTCTTTTTTCATTTTTCCTGCAGTAATTATGAAACAAAAAGAGCCCTAGGATCTGGGTTGGCTAGTATTCATGAGGTGGCTTATTGTGTAGTGTCATCCATGCAGAAAAGCGGTTGCTTACATTATCTAATCTAAACATAGGACGCTCTTTTGTTCTGCCCTTCAAAGCTCCACTCTCTAATAAAGCCTGTTCTATAACCAGTAATAGGGATTTCTGTTGTGGGGACACAGCCGCCAGAGCAAAATGAAGGCAATATAGGCCATGGACTTGTTGTTGCCAAAAGCACTGGTGCATGACCGACTGTTAGGGAGCCTTTCTTTTCCAGATTCCTTAGTACAGTGGCATCCAGCCACAAAAGGAGTCAGAACAATGAACCCAGGGTGGTTCTGGATTGTGACACTTTTTGGCCCAAGTTGCTCCTCTGCCCCACAGTTTGCAGTCAGTGCTTCTAACCATAGTCCACTTCAGCAAGAATGAGAGCACTGAGCACTTTCTTTATCACTGTGTAGTTTGTGGTAGCCGGGGACTGGTTGTCACACTTTTTTACTTCCTTGAATATTTTTCGGAGAGGCCTTATTTTTGAAAGATTTCTGTGTAAGGAATCACAGACCTTTTGTGACAACATGCCCCAGTATTAGAATGTGTCGTCATTTTTGATGCAGGGTTTTGTAATGTGCAAAAAAATAAGAAACCGTTCTACCATACGAAGGCAAAACACAAAACCACTTCACATTTTTTCTTAAAAGACCAAAATCATTTCTCTTTTCTATAACAGATGAGTTTGTCTGAACTTCTTGGATCTTATAAAAAAAATTAATCATAATTAAGTAGTTTTTTTAACAGTTCACTTGTTGGCATATGTTGCCTCGATTAGATTTTTGCAGTGAGAGGTGCCTTTTTTGAATTGAGGTCCGAGTATCTCCGTACTCTCGGTGTCTGTCACGGCTTACCCAGAGTTGTATTTTTTTAAGGTTTCTGCTAATATGAGAGTTTACTTAAAAGCAAAAACAAAAGATTTAAGAGCACTCGCACATAGAATCCTTTGATTAGACTGACAGGACAGCTGATTTGGTGGTTGCCTAGCAACATGCCTATTACTTTTAGTGCGCCTCGCATTTTCAGATCTAAAAACGTGTTTAGTGTGATCGGGGCGTAAAGCCCAAGACACACTGCATCATTTTCGGCTGTCCCAGACAAAAAACTGGCATCGTGAAACAATCGTGGTGAATCAGAAATCACTGCAATTGTTCCATGATGCCAGTCTTTCGTCTGCAATCACCAAAAATCGTGCAATGGGTGTCTTGGGCTTTAGGCGGCACTATTTTGGCCTACAAATAAATATAAAAAAATGTATATATCTATATTATTTATTTCATACATTGTAGTTATAAATACAAAATACATTTTAAATTTAAATTAAATTATTTTTTATGAATGATTGTTTGGAGGACAAATCAGATTAAAGATTAAACTACATATATTTGAATCCACTGCTAAAGAAAACACATTTTTGTACAATAATTGGACAGTTATAGTTACTATGTAAAAAGCGAACTGTGATGCTATCAATTAAGACTATGAGATTAACAGGTGGTAGGTGGACATGCGTGATCAAGGTTAAGGAATCAGTCTCACATGTATATGAATGGCGTTTGCGATGCATGTGGGTTGAGGCACGTGTGCCTGGGATGTTCAGATTGACTGTCTTATCTCACTAACTGTGTAGCCAGTGGGAATGTGATGGGGTCCGTTGATAACTCTTTCCTGGAGATTACCAGCATACTGTCATTCAAGCTAAGCGCACAAGTCCACAAAAGAAGAGTCCTATCAGTGTGTAACGTGTTTTTAATCCATCAAACTTAATCGGTCTTCTTGATTTACATTCCTAAACCAGCCACGGTGCGTTTTGTATGGTATATTTCACAGGATTTTGATTGGACGCGAGCCTTGTGATGTTTCACCATAGCAGTCCCAGGTCACTTCTTGACACGTACTCATTGGTAGAATTGACAGAGTCCTGCAGAGAGCTGTGTAGAGTTGCTCCTGCACTTTCCTGGCTCCTGCAGAGCCTGTCAGTTCTCAGGGCCCAGGACCCTGCTCTTTCTCACTGCCGATGAAGGCCTCAAGCCCCCATAGCCTCACGCCCCCTCCTGCCCCGATCCTTGGCTCTCCATGTGCATTCCTGGAGGGCCTGGGCGTCTTAGATATACAGCTGAGTGCCCCCGCCGACCCCGTGCCAGCTACGCAATGCCATCTGCCCAACATATGTTTGCATTCACTCGTCTGCCTTGAGCAACAACGAACTGACTGGAGGCCAGAATACATACTTAGCCTCACGTTGATGTCTTTTTTTGAACGCAGTCGATTCTTTTAATTTTTTTTTTTTTTTGTGTCATTGTTAGTGCAGTTGTGAAAATAGTACTTCAAAAGTTGCTTGAACTGATCCAGCATGTTGATCCCGGAGTGTTTGATTCCAGGAACGGCGTGTCCATTTTTGGCTTGTTAGGGTCTTTAAATTGTCCATGTTCTACAGAGCTGAAGTAACATAAGTGTCAGCCCACAGCGGCAACAAACATGTCAAAGCGGGGAGCTCACAGAGCCCTGTACGAGGTGTTGCTTATACAACATGGAGGCCCTGAAATCGAATGTGACAGGGCGAATTTGGCTGCTGCTGCGTGTGCACGCTGTGCTCAGCTGGCTGCTCTTTTCCCAAGAGCCTTTGCATCCAGCCTTCAAGCTGAGGCCTGGGAATAGTGCAACCTCATACATCAGGGGAGATCTGAAGTTGGCAGTTTCTGAAGTTCTCAAATGAAGACTAAGAGCTGACCGGCTGAGGCCAGAAGTTCTCGAAACTCAACTACGGGTTGGCTGCTTTCTGTTTTTAGTCCTATAGAAAAAGTATAATAGCCGTTTGGCAGACGAGAGCTGGCCGTGTCAGAATGGATATTTCACCCAAAATGAATTTTCTGCCCTTAACTTGCTCAAATCAGAAGATGTTTTTAAGCAGTGTTTCAGCTGTTTTTGTCAATACAGTGAGATTCAGTGAGGTTTAAAACACTGTTCAAAACACTTTAATTGACAAATAACAACATTTACGCTTATTAATTTAGTTGATGTTTTTTCCCCCAGAAGCATCTTCCCAATAAAGAATGCAACATCAATAGTTCACCCAAAAATGAAAATGTTGTCCCTATTTGCTCACCCTAATGTTGTTCCAAACCTGTATGAGTTTCTTTCTTATGTTGAACATAAAAGATGATATTTTGAAGAATGCTGATAATCAAACAGTTGATGGTCTTCCATAGGACTTCCATAGTATTTTTTCCTTACTAGGGAGTCAGAGGTAACCAACAACTCTTTGGTTCTTTAAAATATCTTCTTTTGTATTGAACTTTGTGTTGCACAAGCTACAACAGAAAATACATTCTTTTGTGTCCCGTGGAATAAGCTTCCTTTTTCTCTGAAGTTTCAGCCAGATTGTTTCACTTCAGTCTGCGGGAAACATAAAAAGCAAGAAAACTTCTGAAAGGCTTTTTTTTTTTTGGCTTAACTGTAAAGACAATTTCTCCTGGTGTCCCATCTTCGCATTGACTTCCTAACAGAACTGAGACATTGTTCTCGAGCAATTAATTGTAGCCCTTGGATCTTGTATGTTTCATTATGCGCTTGTTTGTTTGCAACAGGAAGCCCGTTCATGGTGAGAATGCGTTCCACTTGTTGGGAAATGGCTCTTTCATTATGACAAGCGAGGAGAAAGTGATTGTGTGACAATTTGGACACCTGTTGAGAGGATGGGCAGCTATTGACAGGCCTGATTCATGGCCGAGAGGCTGCTGTGTCCGTCTTCAGAAGATCTCCCGCCGAGTGCTGGGCCGTTTGAAGTCTCCTCCGGCCCAGGGCTGGAGACGTTAGTACAGCAGGCCGCCTCTGTCAGGGGTCTCGGCATGTTACTCAACTCGGCAGCTGTTCTCGTCTTCTCTCTTTGACATGGACTAAGCCTTGCATAATGTTTCTGTCGCCTACGACGGCACCTGTAGGAAATCTGTTTACGTAAAAGCCCAACCAAAAGGGTATTACCTAATGTACATTGTTTGGAGGAGGATTATTTTCCGAAGAGGATTATTTTTCCAAGGCTGATTGTGTTTTTAAAGTCCACTAAGCAAAGACCTGTTAAGTGAATTGCGTGATGAGAGAAAAGTTGACATTAGATTAAAAAAAAGCTTCAAAAAATTATGCAAAGTGTTTATAGCTGATCTTATGTTAAGAATTGGCTCAAACTTTATTGAAAAGGCTTAGCTAAATTCAAAGCTAAAGCATAACAGACATGGATTAGGTTATCAAACACATTCGAATATAGAACTGATTTTTGGTTCAGGAGGTGCGTTACACTACTGCAAAATAATAATGTTGTTTCATATTGCATTTAAAATGACTTCAGCACTGATACACTACCGTATATATTACTGTAGGTTTTTTTATTATTTCTTTTGACATTAGTTGCTTACAGTATATTCACCTAGGTTGTATTTATTTGATCAAAATACAGTAAAACAATAATATTGTGAAATATTATTACAATTGAATTTATTTCTGTGGTGGCATTACTCCAATCTTTAGTGTAACATCATTCAGAAATCATTTTAAGATTTTATTTGGTGCTTGTTATTATTATCAATGTTGAATGTTGCTGCATAATATTTCTGTGGAAACCATGATGACTTATGAATTATGTTGTATATACAAAGTTCAAAAGAATGGCATTTATTTGAAATATAGATCTTTTGTAACATTATCTTTGCGGTCACTTATGATTAATTTAGTTCATCCTTGCTGAAAGAAAGAGCTAAGTATGGTAATGGTAAATATAACAAGAAATTGTATACTTTTCTAATAATAAGAGCTATTTTATTCTATAGATTGGAATAAAGTGGGCATCTACATTTATACACGCAAAATCTGCAAGGTTTTAAAAAACAGTTGCTGTTGTGTTGGAGCTCTTGTCATGTGGATTCCCCCAGAACGTTTCCTGCAGCTTCTTGCCTAATAGAAGCAGCTAGATTTTTACTGACCTTCCACTGGTCACACTGAAAGACTCGTGTGTGGAATCACATGAGCTTGTTATATTGGGATGGGTGCGCTTTTGGGAGAAATGACAATAGCAATTTCTCCACTTTTATTCTAGTCTTTTTAGCGAGCACTCAGTCTTCCCTTTGGACTCGTTTAAGATGTTTAGTGTCATTTAACATCTCTTCTGCTTCTGGACATTCATCATCAGCCGCTCGGGTCGAATGTCAGCTCTTATCACCGCTCGCGACGTGTAGGGTAGAAAACGAATAATGATAACGCAAGGTCGCGGTCCATCCATCCCCCAAAGCCCACCATTTTAGAGGAGACTGTTCCCCATGTTTGGAGCCCCTGCTTTCAGCAGGAGGTAGCGGGTTGATCAGCACCCATTTGTCAAGCGGTTCCACACTGCGCCGAGACCCCATTAGCCCGTCTTTGAACGTCGCTGTCTCAAACCGTCCCATCGAGACCCCCCTGACGGCCCATCGCACCAGCAGCCGCGGGCTTTGGTGAGAAAACAAAGCCCTTCCATTGCACCATCACTCACCCTCGCATGTCTGTCATCTGTTTTTCTTAGGAAACGACTTTCAAAGTTGGCCGCATTAGAATGCGGGGGACCTCAAACGAAGCGTCAAGAGATGATGGGGCGAAGGGGAGGGGAAAACGTCTTTTCTTCTTCCCTCATTGACCCCCCTCCAATGCCCATCCCTCAACAAGCTTTGAATCGGGCTGCCAGAGGATACGATTGTCGGGCCACTAATCTAAACATGAACTTGCACATTAAGGGCAACTTGTTGATACCTAAAGAGGCCTCTCCAAACACAAAGGGTTTGATAATAGGACATTAGCACCTTGACGGACTCTTAAGTGCCAGACTCATTAGAGTTAACTACCCACGGTGCCACATTCATGCTTCCCACTCGATTTTTTTTTTTTCAAAGCCACAAGATTTTTATCTGAGTTTCACTCTGAGTTTAGTTTCACACACATGTTTGCTCTGGTGTTGAGTTGTGCAATGAGCATAATTCGGTCGGTTTGGCTGCGATTCACCAAGAAGAAATGAGCAGATTTGTGTCAGGTTTTACAGGCATTACCATTTAAATAATGCTCATTTAAAACATTTATGCAGCCTTGAATCCAAGCGAGCTCATGCACTAAACCAAAATGCTCCTTTTTTTAGATTTTTATTGAATTAGCCCATATTTATCTCATTTATTTCCAAAATAAGTTTGTCATGCCCGTAGTCTTGCGAGGAATGTTTGTTGGATTTTGTCAGCTCACGTCAAAACTGGGTTTTGTTTTCGGTTTGTTAATCTTTGTTAAAAAGCTTTTGTTTATTCTTCGAGGAGCGAAACAAAACAAAGCCTTAGTAGCAGAGTGAGAACATATGTTTGCCTTATCTACAAGTTCATTGCATATGAGGGTGTTAGTGGTAAAATGATTATTTCAGACCACGACACCTCCGTTGAGGTCTTTTGACACGAAGCTGCTGTTTTTTCGCACCCTTGCCCTCATGTGCTAAGTGCTATGTTCATTAGCACCTTGGTGCCAACGGAGCACGGTGTTTTGCCAATGGCCGTTGACTAGTGTTGTTTGGGAAGGTGTGTGAATTTACTGAAGAATGAGCAGTGATTATCAGTTAATCAATTCAAGTCTAAATCAAGTTCTTTGTGGTTCCTTTGAAATGGATAGATGGGTCGTGCCCGGGTGATAATTTACTCCAAAATTAAATGAAAGGTTAAATTTTGACAAAGAAAATAAAGCCATCTTAAACCATTCTTAAATATATTTATACATTTTTATTATTACATATATACTAGTGTTGTTTTTTTTTTATATTTTTGTTTGCATAATATATGTTTGTAAACTGTGTTTGTTTATTGTCATTCATTATATATGTGTGTGTGTGTGTGTGTACAATACAATACAAGCACATGAATGTAAGTATTTAAAAATATATGTTATGTTTATATGTTAAATAGGTTTATATAAAACGTAAGAATATAAATATCTCAATGTACAAAATGTAAATATACAGTATATATATCATACATACATATTTTACTCCACGTTTATATTTATATTATTTATATTTTGGATGTGATTACTCATTTGACAGCACTAATATAAATATATTTTAAAAATATATAAAAAAAAAAAAAAAAAGATTTGCTGCTCAAGATATTTTTATATTATTTACCAGCTTTTTTTGTGTTTATTGCCACTTTTGAACACTTATGCTAAATGAAATCTAAATGTGTGTGTGTGTGTGTGTGTATATATATATATATATATATATAATACGGAATGGTATTTGTTGTTCAGCCTTGAACATTTTTATTTGAATAAGAAAAACTTAATCATTGCGTAAAAAAGCATTATTTCTTTCAATTTTTAAATGAGCTTTGAGCAGAACTGTATCGTGACATGCCTGCCTAAGTTATTCTTTTGTAAGTATTTCTCCTATATGAATGCCTTTCCCATGGTTGCTTATATAACTGCAGAAGTCAGCACTCTTCTGTATTCTGAAGGTTAGAGGAAGGAGAGCTTTATTAAACTGCGTTTACAAGCCCTTGGGAATGACTGGGTTTCACATACAGCCCAGTCTATAGGCCTGAAATGGTCTCTTGATTCCAGTTTACTCACAGCAGCACCAAAAGACTCATTCAGGAGCAAACTAACACTGACATTTGGAGATTCCTTCCCTGAAACAAACCCTATCCTTTGTCTGCTTTCTTAGTTACGCTTTAGTGCAAAAACCAGGGATTGAGATCCTCTCTTTACTTGATATGTGACACGCTTCTTGCGGTTAAGAGCTGCTCTACATTAATCATTGCCGAATGCTTCTCATGAGAGCAAACTTTCAGTGGGTAATTGTAAGCATATACAAGACAATGATACTTCTTGTTGTGTAATTAACCACAAGTAGTAGGAAACACTATCCTAAGATGTGTTGATTTATTCATTTAAAAATACATTTTTGACAACCTGTAATTAAGGGATGTCCTTCCCCAAATTATAGACTATTACTTGCGCTCATTGTCTTGGGTGACAGCTTCAGTCTCTGCGTAAGAAGATACATAAAAAAAACTAAATAAAACATAAAAACAGTGAAATATATTTTTCAGTTTTTTTATATACTTTACAATATAATTTAATTCAATGTAATTTAGCCATTACTTCAGTCCTCAGTGTCACACTTTTTTTTTTATTTTCCATATACTTGCTAAATAAAATTAATTTCTTTTTTTTTTTTTAAGTAAGTAAATACAGTAAATGTACTCATCTCAAACTTTTGAATGGTAGTGTATATTGTTACAAAATATTTATATTTTGAATAAACACTGTACTTTTTAATTTTTTATAACTCAAAGAGTCCTGAAAGAGTGTCACAAGTTTCCAGCATTAATCAGCATATTAGAATAATTCATAAAGGTTCATGTGCCACCGAAGACTGGCTATTGAAAACTAAGGCTTGCCACCGCAGGAATAAATTATATTTTAAAGAATATTAAAACAGAAAACGTCATTTTAAATTGTAATACAATTTCACAACATTATGATTTTTATGCAGCCTTAAAAAAACTTGACAAAACTGTATTTAAACTTCTCACCCAGGCTTCATTTATTTGATTAAAATATTATAATATATTATTACAGTTTAAAATAGATGTTTTCTATTAAAATTTATTTTTAAATGTAGAAATTACTCCAAAAAAACTTTTTTTTTTACTCCAATCTTCAGAGTCACATGATCCTTCAGAAATCATTCTGATATGTTGAGAGACATTAATTATTAATATTGAAAACAGTTGTGCTGCTTACATGAGCGGCCACATGTGTTTGTAAGAGAACATCTAGATGTGTCCTGTAGCCCTGAGGGTGAGGATTGTGGATTTCTAAGCAGGGGTTCATTAGTCGCCCAATCAATTATAAGCACCTTAATGAAATTTATCTTATGGAAATGAGAGGAGCAATTTGAGATTGTTTTTCTGTCTGTCTGGGACCCCCTCTCATCTTTCAGACATCATGAAACGCCCGTGAACAACGAGTGCAGCAGGGGTTAACGCGGATTACGACCGAGGTGTCACACACTCCTGCTGCTAAAGCAAACAACAGGCTTTTTGCGTGTGTGTCTGGTATGTTTTGGGACAAGGAGTTGCCCTAATAAGATAATGCTTCTTTATTTCAGTATTTATTTCTTTATAGATTATTAGAGATATGGTCTTTTTGTCACTGGTATTTTGAAAATGTCCATGCGTTCAGAGATACATGACAGGTTTTATATGTCAGATCAATATACCCTTTGTATTTTCTGATTGGAGGAGGAAACTCTCTCTGCGTGGTCCTATCACATCTTCCTTTACTCTCATGTGCATAGATTAGACCGGAGGAGAGCGCAGCCAAATCATACAGCTAAATTGATGATGGTGTCGTCAGTGTCATCATGACATTTGTTTTTCAATTTTAGAAACTGAAAGCGAAGGTTGATATTTGCAGATGTTTGATCTGACAGAATATTAAAAATTGTAATATGCTGTTTTTTCGGTTTAAAAAGTTTGATCAAATGAATGGTTTTCTTTTGACATTTCTTTTTATCAACATTTTTTGATTCAAGAATGATAAGAAGAAGAAATATTTCTTGAGCATCAGATCAGCATATAAGAGTGATGTCTGAAGTAATGACACTGAACCTTTGCCATCATAGGAATAGTTATATTTTAAATAGAAAACTAATATTGAACTAATATTTTACAACATTAATGATTTACTGTATTTTTGGATCAAATAAATGCAGCTTTTTAAGAATGAAAGACGTCTTTAAAAAATACTTCCGACCCCAAAACTGTATGGCCTCCTAAGAATAGAAAATATATATTTTTTACCCCCCATATATTGAAAGTTATGACTTTTCCAGTAAAAGAAATATTTTAATTTCAATATATTTTAAAGATGTATTTATTTTTCATAAGTGTCGTGTATGACTTTTGGACTATATTAAAAAAAAACTATAGTGGAAGTGCAGATTATGTGATTACATTTTACAGTTATTTTCAATTTTAATATGAATTTTGCATGTAACTTTTGCAATATATTATAAAAGCTATAGTGGAGTACATTTTACATTTACATTTTAATTGTTTCCATTATATATATATATATATTTTTTTTTATCACATTTTATTGAAATTTGTTTCTGTTATGCAATATGCATCGTAGTCATATGGACCACTTTTATGAAACTTTATTTGACACCCGACAGCCCTAGTCCTCATTCCTTGAAAAAAGAGCAGCAAGGAAAATTCGTTGTATTCAGCAACAGAAATGAACAAATCAGAAACGACTAGGCACACAATACAAGTAAATGATAGCAACATGAATAGAATAAACCTAATGTTATCTGATCATTTAGATAAACATAAATCAGTTGCGATTGCAGTTTTGTAGCTGCATCTCATAATACTGCAGCATTATACAGAAAATCTCCATACAGACAAATACTTGATTTCTGGAACAGGACGTAAACCTTGAATAAAATAGCTCTGCTTAACATCAAGGCTTCTTATCAAAAGTAGGCACGTCGTAAATATATTCCTCTCAGACATCTTAAGATTCCCTCTTTTGTTTTTTCATGAAGTCCCTGTAACTTTGGAGTCCAGACGTGTAACCTTGCAAGTCTAACGGGATGAGACTTTGAAATGAGATTTGCAGGATGAAAAGACAGTGCATTGATTTATAAGATACCAGTGGGCAAGAAAATGTTTTCAGAGGCTGCAGAAGGCCACAAGGTCTGCCATTAATCCCCTGACCTCTGATAGGAGCAAAGAAGAAAGAAAGACAGGCGAAAGCGGAGAGGGAGAGAAGACAGGAATGGCTGGCTCTTTTGTTTGAGGCGCTTCGTTCGTCTTTTACGACTCCCCTCTTAGTTTTACTATCTACGATCTAATTAGCTCCGTCCTAATCATGTGTTAAATTGCATTACCTGGTGTTTACTGTCTGTTTGCCATGTTGTAAAAACGTGTGAGGGTGCCTGTAAACTCAGATCGCAATGAATTTGATGACTTTCCCCTCTATTTAAAGAGCTTCTGGTACGGGAGGCGCAGGACTTCAGGAAGAAATGCAACCTGCAGAGTTGGAGTTTAAAGAACTGTGCCCTGCCCAGAGCATTCTGGGAATGTGTTATCTATTGTGAATGTTTTTGACTCAGTCAGTACATATTATTGCTTATAATTATACAATAATCACTTTAAAAACAAGATAACCCAAAAAGTTCATTTAACTTCATTTGTGTCCCACAGTTTGTATCCTATCCTGTCACCACAGGATTTTTCTCATGTGTAAAAAAAAAAAAAAACTAAATTCCTCAATTTGTGACAATTGTCTTTAAAAAGTATATAATTAAAATAAATAAATAAATAAATGTATTCTTTATTTTAACACGATGTAAGATCACCCATTATGCTCTTATAATGAATGAAAGCAAATTAATATTATTTATTTATTATTTTTTAATGGAAAATGTATTCATTATCATATGCAAACCAGTTTGTTTAATTAGGTTTACTGTTAAAAAATGTGGTTTCACTTTATTTTGATTGTCCCTTTAACACATTCTAATTGTCAACAGAATGGGATCATCAAAATAAAATATTACCAAAAATGTATTTGTAAACTGTATTTAGACATTATTACTCTGCAAAAAATGCATTTTAAGCAAAAAACATATTTTTTTAAATAAAGTAAAATTATTGTATTTTCTTTTAGAAAAAGCAAGAAACAACAAACAAACTGAAAAAAATCTGCCAATGGGGGGTAAGCAAAATAAAGAAAACAAGATTTACACTTACACTTAACAACACTTACCCCAGTGGAAGATTATTTTGCTTGTTTCAAGTGAAAACCCACTTTATTTTGCCTTGTTTTTTCTGGAAACAAGATTGTAATTTTTTTTCTTGTCGAGAAAATCCTTCTTGATTTAAGAATCTGTATATATTTTTTGCAGGAAACAAGACAAAAATCTAGGCTAGAAAAGCATGTTTTGTACGTGCCTGGTTACAGTGGTTTGGTAATAGGATTGAAAAAGCTGCAAACTTCCTATAAATTAATGAAACAAAAAAGTTTAATGTTAAAAGGTTTGTGGTCGTTGTTATGTTTTAAATGATTTTGTTAGATGCCTCTTAAATCCATCAAAGCTGCATTTATTTGATCAAAAATACAGTAAATTATTATTATTTTACCATTTAATATTTTTCTAAATGTAATTTATTTCTGTGATGTCATTAATCCAATATTCAGTGTCACATAATACGATGGTTTGGTGCTCAAGAAACATTATCATCAATTATTATGAATCATTTCCTTTCTTTAATGAATGGAAAATCCAAAAGAGTGGCATAGAAAATCATTTGTAACATTCAAAATGTCTTTACTGTCACATTTGGTTAAATAGATGAATCCCTGCTGAAAAATGAAATCAATTTCATTCCAAATCGTACTTAACCCAAACCTTTGAACGATAATGTAATTGTTTAGCTTGATTAAAGGATGATTTAAAAAATGTACTTCAAAATGAGACATGCTCTCTCTTTGCTTCCCAAGGAAATACACTGACATTTCTGTAATTCACTCAGCATGCCGCAGTTAACATTATTGGATTTCCTATGAAATGCCATTATTTGCACACCTCTTACGCAATCAGAGTTTCTGACATCAACGCTAAAGATCACATTACGAAAATACCGCTGCGTTTCTGCGAACGCTCTGAAATACATATGCGTCGCTTAAACTAATAGTCCAATCAGGCACATGTTACACATTCATCAAGTCCAAGGCACACAGGTCCAAATGTGCCAGGATTGGAAATACGTCAGATCCCTTGAGTGGCCAGGCCCTTTGATACAAGCAATCCAGAATGTATTGTTTTTTGTAAACACATCTCAATGATGAAACGCCTGCTGATTGTGCCGCATGCTCTCCTGGCAACAAGGTCAAGTTTTTCCCCAACAAATTGGCCAACGTTTTGGGGGTGGAGGGGTGATGCAGTCGTTTTTGTAATCAGCGTCAAGCGCCGTGTTTGCTGGGAACGCAGATGGAGAGGGGGGCGTCCGGACCCTGCATGCTTGAGTAATGGGGAATCTTGCACGCCATCAGGGATGGGCCCTACTCATTACACCATGCATTAGAGCGTTTTATTGGTGCGTCCCGTTTGGATATGGAGTGGTTAAAGCTTCCTCTGAGGCCGCTATGGGGGGGGGTGTGGAATTGCGTATCGGGACGGAGGAGTGTAAAACGCTGTCTGACTGCAGACACTCTCTGGTTACAAGATTCGGTTACATGCATACACACACATATATCCGCACCTTTCATCCTGTCCAGACAGTCTGTCACTGTGAGAAAAAGATAGGTGATGAGTTATGGCTTATATAAGATCACAAACAATATACTTAATGTTTAAAGTCTGCGTTAAATGAAAATGCGCTGTTTACTAAATGTTACAGTTGTTATTGTGAACAATTCATACATGCATGTTTAATAAAAAAGTTAATATTTTATCAAAACATCATAATTGGATTTTCCGGTGAAAATGCCAGACTTCTCTGGTAACGCATTCAGGACTTTTCCAATCATTTAGTTTGTTTAAAGTTCGTGTGAAATCAAAATTAGTGCACATTGCAATTTTTGTGGTGAACGATCCGTGCAAATCCGTGCAAATCAATCCACAAAAAAATGTGTTTGCCTTTGTATTCTTGAATCCAAATCTGAAAATGCTCCTCCCCTCTAAAATCACTGGCCTTCTCTGATGATGTCAGTTTGATGGCTTGGGCATGAGCGTGACATGCTTAACCACGCCCCTCCAACTGTCAGTGTTCAATTCTAAATGAAACGCCTACTTTACTACATCCAATCAACTTGCAGTAGAAAAAAACAAGGCTATTTTCTTCATTTAATATTTTTTTCTACGGAAGTAAAATTGGTCACAAACTTCTGGTTCATGCTGACTTTAAGCCCCACCCCTTCATGCTCTCATCTGCCTTGACTTTAGATTGCCACGCCCATATCTCAACATCCAATCAACAACTGTTTGGTTCTTCATAATTCTTCATAATATCTGCTTTTGTGTTAAACATAGAAAATTTTCTTGGTTGGAAATGAGGGTGAGAAAATGAGTACAAGAATTTCATTTTTGGGTGAACTATTGTTTTAAGGGACTGTATATATATGCAGGGCTTGACATTAACCTTTTTGTTCACTTAATATTTTCACTTGCCACAATTTTCTTGACAGATCAATGTAGCTGAAATATCGCATGAATGCATTTACACTCGCATGCAAACTTATAATAGCATAATGTTGTGAGTTATATGTTTTAATATACATATAGCTTATACATGTATATAAATATGAAATGTTGGAAAAAAGACAGTAGGTGGCACCATGTGACTATTTTAATGAATGAGTCATTGAAACCTTCAGACGATTGGTTCAGACGGCTGATTCATTCAAGAATGAAGCGAGAGCCTGTCTTATAAATGGACCACTGAATCATTGACTCAAATGAATCAAAGTTCTAAAACATGAATCATTAATACACAACTGCTGTGTGTTGCATTTGCAACACTGTTCTGCTGTGATCTTTGTTTGGAACTGTTCATTAACCAAATGGCCTATAGCCTTTCAATTAATTAAAATCAAATACTGAACTAAAATGTGTATTAACTATTCATTTTAACTTTTGCTTAATGCCAAATTTGCAATCATGGTTCTCAGGGTTCTTTTTCTCTCTTGGTCGGGTAATGTTGCTTAACTACGCAGTATGTTATAAATATAAAAACTACCATTTTTACTTTATTTTGCGTGCAGTTGCGTTTATTTGTTTTGATGTCTCCATTAGATTCTCTCACATTATATATATATATTATTTTTTAAAAGAATGCATTTGCTATGCTTTTTTAATGATTACATCATTATAGAAATGAAATTTGCTAACTAAAAATAATTTTTCTTCATTTTCAAAAATGATTTGGAATAATAACTTAATGATTTCTAGCTGGATGTTTTGGTACTTTGCTTCTAAACCCTGCCGGGAAAAATGAATGGGATAAATAGTTTTGCTCAAAACGTTTACAGACATAAATGCACTTTAGGGATTTTCACACTGAACTTAACATTTGAAACACCAGTTTTAACTCTGGATAAAGGTATGTTTCACACTTGTGATTTAGAAGCAGGGTTAGCACCATTATTTACCCAAATATATGACACCCTGCTTTTGAGGTGTTATCTCTTCACTGCAGTGCAGTCACAGAAACACAGCGCCTTATAAAACATTGTAAATTTCAAACCAAAAACACATAGACTGACATTAAGACTTTTATTTTTACGAAAGTCAATGTAATCTTGATAGGACAGTGAAGAATAATACAAAGAAGCGCAAGGTAAAAAAAATAAAATAAAATAAGCATAGGTACTACTATAGTGCTACTCTAACCGTGGTATTTGTAGTAAAACTGGGGTAATCAATACTGAGAAAAAAAAAAGCATGGTTGCCACGTTTTTACTGTAATAAAACCATGGTTAATTTTTTAGGGGGTTAACAGGTTGTCCAGGAAATTATAATAACACCTCAAACATGCAAATAAAAAATTAACCCAGGGTTTAGGAGTGTAACAATATGAAACAAGCTAACTCAGGATTCTGTGTACCCAGGGTTTTGAATGGGTTAACTATTTCATGTGTGAAATATTGTATTATTATATTAGTAACAAAGAGAACTCCAAAGAGTTCTTCTGCTGACAGCATCAGCGTTGTTAAATTGTTAGCTTAGCGAAATGCTAATGTCAAACCTATTCTTAAATGTGAGAAACGCATAAGATGGTGCTGTCTATGTAGAGCACTTCATATTAAAGCAGCACACTTGGATTCGTATATATCGAACATATTCGAATATATCACACTGTAAGACTTCAAGAAAACAATGGCCTACAGTAAAGATGGGGGCTGCAATCTCAGTGGTCAGTTTATTATTTATGCAAATGACAGGAAGTGATTACACGCCCCCACCAAACCACGGTTTCCTCACTGTTAAGCTTATGATATAAAGGTCTTTTCCACTAGGTATACAGTGACATGACAGCTGCCTGCTGATAAGCAAACCTCCATTTGCATGTGCTGTGCTTTTTTTTCCGGTCTGGGTGTTTGTTATGATGAAATCTATAGATGGGAAGGAAAAGAAAGGACTGTGGAGGGAAACCCAGCATATGCAGTTGTCTGATAGGCTGGGTCCTCGTGTCTGCCCACAGTTTTCCAATTTGCTTCAGGCAACCCATGCGGGCCAGATTATAATGTGTGTGATTGTAATATGAAGGAGAGAGGTGATAAAAGATACTCTGGGCAGAGAGGCAGGGAATCCTTTTTCCATGGTGGCATCCCTCTATCATAGAAAGTTGAACTGTGTGATGTCAGTGGAAGACTAGTTTGATGATCCCACGTTAAGCTCATCATTTAGACATCAGAGTTTACTGCTTAAGTGTTCTCAAGACTGTACTTATTCTGACAGAAAATGTAGTGGGATGTGGTCAAACTTTATTGTATTGCAATTCAAATTTTATGAGTATTTACTTTAGGTTTCTTAAAATATGTTTGAAAGACGTCCTTATGCTAACTAAGGCTGCATTTAAAAAAAAAATCATAAATCAAAAGATCAATTTTTGTCATATAGTCCTTAAAAATGATTCTAATAGGCTGTTATTTTACTGCTTCATTTTATTTATTTTATTACTTTAAAGTTTCAGTTTGAAATTGCTTTGGTCCCTCTCTTATCTTATTCCTTGTTTTTTTTTTTTCGTTTTTTTTTTTTTTAATATACATTCTTTAAGCATGAATGTCTGAAATTGAAGCTATTCTTTGAAGAGTCATTCCACAAAAGTGACTAAACCTGACTTACTGGTATGATGTCAGCGACGTTCATTAGATAAATGCGTTTTCTTAATTTCACACTTTGTTAATCTCTGAACTATGGTGGAGCGGGTTAGTGCAAGCGTTCTTTTTGATTAATAGTATGAATGTATGTATTTTATGCAGGGAGTGACTGTTTTAAACGGTCTGGTCAGATGTTGAGGTATGCAGTACCCTGCACCTCTCCCATGTGGTTTGTGTTTTGACATGGGAGGTGCCATCCACGGTGTCCGAATGACGAACAGATAAAGCAGCCCTCTCCGGCCCTAATGACGCATGACATGCTGCTGCGTTTTGGGTCCTAATTTATGGCTTCCTATGTCAGCAGAGTCCTTCTCTCCAGGGAGGTTCAGGCAATTATTGACCCTGCATTCTGGACACGTTCCATGAGAAGGCAGAATCTGGAATTTTGATTACGGTACTCGGGGCCTGTGTGAATGCAGAGGTCTCAGCCTTGGTTTAAACACAGTTTGCAACGTCCAATGACGGGCAGGTGTGTTTAAAAGCATTTCAGTGTTTCCCAAGAGGAAATACATTATAATCTACAATCTGGAATCTGTTCTGTTTAAGTTTTTGAAATTTGTAATTTGTTGTGAAACTTCATTTGGGTAGATTTTATCGGTAAAAAACAACATTTAGAGATGTTTACACATGCAACAAAAGTATGTATGCTCTTTTAATTTTGAGTACCTTGGACCGCTTCCATGTGAGCCCATTTCAGTTTTCTAAAATAAATACATTTCACTTTAGGTATTATTATATATAAGATCTTTTCCAAATGATCAGCCTAGATGATTATTTATTTTATTAATGATTATTTTAATCAAAGTACCAATCTACAGTATCACATTCATTTGTATGTGCAAGTGGATATTAAACAATGCAAAAGAGGATATTGTATAATGAAAAAAGTTATTAAAGTAAAATAAAATAATACAATTAAATAAAATACATATATTTCTTTTGACTTTTTTATTTTTATTATTGCATTTTAATGGCATACATTTACACACGTTTGCATATAGCAGAAAGAACAGGAACATTATTTAATTTAATTTGTATGACTTGCTTCATCATCTAATATCCACTTTTGCATGCATAGTTTAATATCCACTTTTTGTAAATTGGTACTTTAATATAAAAATAAAATAAAATAAAATAAAACTTAATTTTACAAAAAAATACCTGTATAATTTAAATTTTATATTGAATTTAATAATTTGATATTTTCAGTTCTGTTTGAGTTACACATTTTTAATTTGTTTATTTTTTATTTTGTACAGCTTTTTTGACAGATTTCTCAGCACTAGTCTAGTGTTACTAAAACAGATATGCTCGTTTATTTAAGTTAGTTTTAAATTCTATTTAAATAAAATGTTACATATATTTTTATTTTTTTAGTCTGTATTTTATTTAAAACAAATAGTTAACATTAGCACTTGTTCCTAATGGTTCTTCACACCAACCCTCTTGTTCCTTTCACACCTGTCTGATTAAATAATCCTAAATCAACAATTGGTGTCGAGAGCATGTGTTCACGTGAAAGACAGTGTGAAACGCTTAGGGGGCTTTTTATTTTAACCGTGCTCGCATAACAGGGAGCAGGTTTTTATCTCTGCAAGCACTGAAAAAATTTAACGCTTCCAGCCTGTGCAGAGCATGGCTGACATTTTTACAATTAGCTAGGAGCCCAGCAGACGCGAGTTTAGAATGTGTTGATGAGCGGCAATAAATTACGTGCAAATGTGCGGAGCGTTTATCACTCGCCGTTTTCACCGTTATTGCTTCAACGACAAACAGAGAGAGGGTCTCTTTGTTCCTCGTCTGTGTACTTGTCTTTCCGATGTTCCTACAAAAGTGTCAGGAACAGTCTGGAAGCTGGATTTGATAAGCGGCTGAAATTCCACATCTCCCTCCTATTGGTTTCTTCTTTATGTGTGATTTCACAGCCCATTGAGCCGAGGGCTCTGGTATGTCCTGCTTCCAGAGTGGCTCATTTGAAATGGCGCTCATCTGCTTCTCGTCTGATATCCGGCCTGTTCCAGACTTTATGGATGTGAAATATAGGTGTTGTAGCACAGGGAGCCCTCTCCTCTCTGGGCGCTTTGGGCGCAGGACGTCAACTTTCCAAACGAGAGGCAGGAATGTTACTGTGAGTTGTCTCTAGAGCTTTGATGTCTGAAGAACGGTGGGCTTTCTGTGGGATTCTCTTTCCATCGGCCTCTCACGTTACCATTGCGCTCTGGAGGGCCACTGGCAGAACGGATTTATATGCCCCTTTTAAAAACGGGAACAACTTTTTTCCCACTGTACAATAACCTACATGTACAACAGATCTCTCATAAAGTGACTGTGCACATTTTAAAAAGATTGCTCACCTGAAAGTGATAATTCTGTCATCGTTTACTCACTCTCATGTCATTTCAAAATAGGACAGAAAAATGCATTTGTAACACGTAAAAAAGCAACACAAATACCTTAAACTACTTGCATGTAACAAGTAATTCAAACTTGTTTAGTGGACTGGAGTACCGTAATCACTGCAGTTGAACCACTGATGTCACATGGATTATTTTAATGATGTCCTTACTATATTTCTGGGCCTGGAATGTGGTAGTTGCATTGCTGTCTATGAAGGGTCAGAAAGCTCTTCATCAAAAATGTCTTAATTTGTGTTCTGAAGATGAACAAAGGTCTTACGGGTTTGGAACGATATGAGGGTGAGTAATTAATGACAGAATTAAATTTTTTTGGGGTGAATTATCCTTTTAATAATGGCTTTAAATGTAATCATTAAAAGTAATTATTATAGTTTTTGGGTCCTTTCAAGCTTCAATCTCTATGCATTGTAATATGGATTAACTCTTTCCCAGCCATTGATGAGAGATCTCGTCAACTGGCTTAAAACGCTTTCCCGCCAAAGACGAGATTTTACGCCAAGCCCTGCTCTAGGTGTAAATTACAGTAAGAAATGCTCTAGCGCATGTCCTGGAATGTTCTGGGTCTACTGGGTTTGAAAAAAAGACGATTGTCATAAACGGAAGGATCAGAGACGATGTAAATCATAATATAGAGAATATATATATATATATATATATATATATATATAAATCATGCATGTAGATCGTGTTTTGACCATTTAGAATCTGATCGCGACAAAGTTAGGCTAGTCAGTGACGGAGATCCATCTACAGACACAGAAACATCACTAATTATGTTGTGGATAGATTAATAACCCGGCGATATGAATGTGTGTGTGTGTTTGTAAACATGTATGTGTGTGTGCATGTGCATAAACGTGTGTTTGAGTGTGTGTGTGTGTGTGTGTGTGTGTGTGTGTCTGTTTGTTCTATTTACTGAATGAAATTTCAGTAATTCATGTAATTTACAGGTATATAAGAAAATGATATCTGAATGTATTTTGCTTGAAAATGTAATTTGATAAGAATGCAATACTTTCATAAAAATGCATTTTTCTCAGGTTTTGTCCAAAATGTTGTATTTCTGATGAAACCTATCTGCATTCAAGTTATGATAAAACATGAGCACATAAATATAGAGTAAAATGTTTGTTTTTTTTGTTTAAAAAGGCTAGGTTCTTTATTTTGATATATAATATGTTCATATATGCATAGCAGAAAATATTCTGTAGGCCGTCAAATTTTGGTGAAAATCATCAAAAATGCTGGCGGTGGCTGGCAACTTTTAGTTAAAGGCCCTTTCCACCAAGAACGATAACTATAACAGTAACAACATTATATTGTTGGAATTACTTTTAGAACTTTTTTTTGCTCATGAATTATAAAAACATTGACAGTCATTGGGCATAACTAAAGTAAACAGAGCTTTATTATACATTGATATGGATGCAAACATAGTTATCTTTATAGTAATCTTGTTGTAAACAGACCTTAAACGATGACAGAATTGTCATATTTCGATGAACTATCCGCAATAAAAAAAGTTTCCCTCCATCTCCCCTCTTTAGCGGCTGTAAGAATTGTTTAGTCTAGGATGAGAAATGTCACAACCTCACCGCCATGAGTCATCCATAAATTTTAATTCTTCCATTTAGCTCTGATCCCGCGGTATTAGCATTTTGAGGAGAAAGCAGCTCTGACTCTTTTGATGTCAACAGTCTGTAAAGTTGTGTAATAAATAAAACAAAGAGCAGGATTTGTGTTTCCGTTCACTCACACGAGCTTCGGGTGGCTCAGAAACCCGTCTGTTGGGACAGTCGGGAAAAGCCCACTGGTATCTTGAGCAAAAGAGATTGTGTCTGTGTGTACACCTGCAGAGTGTTTGATTGCGTTTCAGATTGTGGGGCTGTTTATAGTGCTGCCAAAGACGCAGTGAGCGGTTCCTCATCGTCAGTGCTTAATGGACGACTAAATGGGCTGTGTCTTCAGCAGCATGTCTCATAGAGATGAGGTGGCAGAGAAAACAAATGATGAAATGCCGATCAAAGGCCAGCAGGGGGCCAGGACTGATGCTCTTGGAGTGGACCGTGGATGAGCTTCGGTGGGAAGCTGTGCTGGACCATGGGAAAAACCCACCGGCCGACCAGATGAGAGCTTAAGCCTGGGCTTCATCTCTCCCCAGTAAAAACATGACATGATCAGGTCTAATAAAGTACAATGCGACGCCCATATCACAAATGTTCCCTTTTGAACTAAATGTTCTCACATTCAAGAACACTTTTGCTGGCTGAAACTGTGGCTTAGTGGTTGGCAAGAGAGAGATTGATCCATGGTGCTCATGTGGGAAATGCAAGTGCTGTGAGTTAAAAGCAGTGAGTGGATTTATAAATGCCTCTGATTGACTGTTGCGTGCATATCAACAGATGTGTCTATAATTGGTTATTTCTCAGTGTTGCAATAGAAATAGAAACCCATCTCCATAGTGTAAGCTATCATATCTGTAATGAAATGCCATTATTACAGCTTTAACTGAGGGTGCTGTTGATTTAGTTTGAGGGCGCTTAGCACCGTAGAACCGGGCCTGCTGCAGTCCAGCTTAACCAGATGTTCATTCTTAGTGCTGTACCTCAAGTTTTTAAATGAGCTTTATTGTAGAGTCACATCACTAATACAACTAACCCTATAAATCCATACTTTGTTATATTTCATACACAGATTTAGAAGGTCTCTAGATTATCTACATGATCAAAAAAAACTTGTAAGCAATCTACTGCATGCTACATACCCTCTAATCGGTTTAAACTGGTTTTAGTAGTAAAATAACTTTCAACTCTAAAATCTTTGATGTTTTTTTTTCATTATTATTATTGTGAAAACATAAGAGACAACTTTTATATAGTTAGTAATATTCCAAGAGCAACACTTACTAGACTGAAGCAGCTAGGGTCTACCTTATTATTTATATATACATATATAAATATACATATATATAGACCCAAGCTGCTTCAGTCTAGTAAGTCATATATATATATATATATATAATGTATATGTATGTATATTTTTATGGCAATCCCTGTTCTAGGTGTATTACAGTAAGGAAAGCCCTAGCGCATGTCCTGAGTAAGTTATGGAACTTCCCGGGTCTACTGACTCAAAAAAACCTATCCTAATATAGATCATATATGTAGATCATGCATGTAGATTGTGTTTTGACTATTTTGAATCTGATCATGACGAAGTAGGCTAGTCAGTGAAGGAGATGCCATCTCTAGGTTATGTTGTGGATAGATCTATAACCCGGCGATATGAACGTGTGTGTGTGTGTGTAAACATATGTACACGTGTGTGCAGAAATGTGTGTGTGTTTGTTCTGTTTACTGAATGCAAAATGTATTTCTAAATAAACCTATCTGCATTCAAGTGATGATAAAACATGAACACATAAAGATAGAACTTTTTTTTTTTTTTTTGCTTAAAAGCATAGACTTGGTTCTTTATTTTGATATATAATATGCTCGTATACATAGTAGAAAATATTCTGAAGCCAAAGAGTTCGGAAAGAGTTAAATACTATATATAGTAAAATGTGAGAATCAAATAGGATACATTTGAGGACTTTTGAGGAATCCTATATGTTACATGATGCATGATCAGTGTTTAATCCTCATAATATTGAATTGCATTATATGTTTTGCCCCAAAATAACAAAGACATTTTGTAAAGAGATATAGTGACAACCGATGTTTCTATGCATTGTTTGCAAGTAGCCTGCTAAAACTGATCAAATATCTCATTTATGTATATTACAAGCTATCAGAATCTTACCTTAACTTTTTTCCATAAAAATGTCAGAAACTGCCCCAAATTGCATGTTTTTCTATTATTGCTCAATTTGAGTCTCTAAATAAAAGTTTGAGCTCCATATTATCCTATATGTGATATATCAAACATGATACAATTTTTAAAGATTTTTTATATATTATTTTGTCTAGAAGTCAAATAAACTTTGTATTTCTTATGTCAGTATTTAAAGGGATATAATGCAATTTTTATATGTAAAAAAAAGTTACATTATATTTAGCCATTTAGCATATAGTATACTATGTGAAATCCCAAAGTGAATTAAGAATCATTTAGCGAATTGGCTGTTAAAACAGCATTGTCAATGCAAATTAGCAACTTCATAAGTTGTCACAATTCAATCTTAGTGCACCCCCCCTCAGAGTCTTTGCTACAGGGACCGATTGAATGTAGCTAATGCTTGCTTTCTACGCTCCATATCCATGAGTGATAGGCTGTCAGATTCTCTCTACTTCAGCTTGAAGCCTTCCATGTTATCCTTGTTGGATGCCCCCCTGTGAGAGCCAGGTCGATAGAGGTGCTTTGCCCTGTCGATCCATCACCCCCCTCTCTGTCCGCAAATTGGCCTCAGAGGCATGGAGCTCATCTCTTGGGGAAAGCGCCACTGTTTAGCCAAGGCAGTGAAGGAAATGAAAATGCAATCAGGGAAACCATTAAAGCAGCTTAGAAAAATGACTCCTCACTGTCCTTTGACAAAGTCCTCCGTTCGTCTTCCTCCGCCGCCTTTTAGTCCGCTCTGATATATTTAGCTTTGACACATTCCACATTCCGCCTTTTTTCCGTTCGTTTGAATCCAGCGGCGAGCTGATGAATGCATCCCGTAAAGTAGCGCATGTCGAGATTTATCGATTGAGCTTCTCTGAGTGGTGGCGTGTTATCTAAAACAGTGGGGGGAGTCGTGTGTGTGTGTGTGTGTGGGTGTGGGGGGGGGGGCGGAAGGGGGTTTATGGATCCCACCTTCTACAGTATTTGGGTCTGTATTCTGCACTTTTTTCACACCTGTACTGTAACATCACTATGGTATTGTTTTACACACTGTATACTTCACAGCACTACTCATTTCTGT
>JAUCMS010000052.1:11485324-11516049 GCA_032357445.1 Enteromius radiatus | reverse complement strand
ATTATGTAAAGAAAAACTTTTATTTTGGATGCGATTAATCGCGATTAATCATTGCCCAGCACTAATATATATATATTATTTCCACAAAAATATTAAGCAGCACAGCTGTTTTCAGCATTTATAGGAATTGATAAGAAATGTTTTTTGAGCAAAATGATTTGATGAATCATGTGACACTAAAAACTCCAGGAATCAAATACATTAATAAAAAAAGATGATGAATTTTAGAGAGTTGGGGTTATTTATAGGATTATTTTAATTAGTAAAAATATTTTCACAGTATTTTTGTTTTACTGTATGTGTTATCACATAAATGCAGCCATGATGTGCATAAAAGATTTCTCTCAAAATAAATAAATACATGTAATAACCTCAGGCTATTGAGCAGCAGTAAATATATGTATATATGTTTTAAATGAAGAAAAATATTTGGGCGTCTCTTTACATGTGAAGTAAATCGTTTGCTTGATTTGATATTTTGCATTTAATTTAAAATCATTTTAGACTATTTTAAGTGTAAATTAAACAGTTTTTTTGTGAGCACTATGCACATCTTTCATAGTATGAGTTATGACTGATCTAAGATCACATGATGCATAACACTTATGTCTGAGATGGACACGTACATAAAGATACTGAGACAATTAGCTTACGTTATTTGATCCGGCCAAATACTGATTAATCAGGGAGAGGAATGCACACACATCTGTGTGTGTGTGTGTGTGTGCTGTCCACGCCTCTCTTGAGTGGGCTGGGGTGCTGGGGGGTTTGGGTTCAGAGGGAATAGGCTGTCAGCTGTGAGAAATATGTCATGGTTGTTGCGTCCCATGCAGCACATCTGGTGCTCATTGGCAGGATGCTGTAGAGAGCATCAGCCCCGACAACCAGGTGGATCTGCCAATTCTCAACCCGCTTCTGTCACTGCGAGGGTTCCCTGCACCCCTCCTCACAACACTCTCACCATTTTTGTTTTCTTTCGCTCTGCGTCCCTCCAGAGCCATGACTCTCAGTCGCAGTCATTTCATTCGGTCACGATGAAAGGGCTTCAGGGATTGTGACAGACATGTTCTATAAGACTTCCTAACGTCCGGTCAAGGAGAGCAGCATCTGCCTGTAACATCTGACTGCCAACTCACATACTGTACAGTCCTGCAGGATACACTTCCTTTTTTATAAATGATACTTTTATGGCCTGTGTGTGCTTATTGGGGTCAGGCAAAATTCTGTTAACTGAATGCAAAAAAGAATTTGTTAAGCTTAATGTACCCTTCACTGCTTTCATGATGCCATGGAAAAATAATTTTTTTTGGTTCTTGGTGGAACCAAAAATGGTTCTTCTATGGCATCGCTGTGATGAACCGTGTATTTATCTTTCTATCTATATATCCACACACACACACAAAAAAAAAAAAAAAAAAAAAAAAAAAAATATATATATATATATATATATATATATTAAATCCAATGTGTAAGTGCCATATAAAAAAAAAAAAAAAAGATTATTAAGGATGATTTCTATAAAAAATTAAACGCATCCAGTTTGTGTTAGATTAGTGGAAGTCTCTTCTTGGCTGTTCTGTCTTTGGACTCAATGACTTTCAAGAGCAAAACAGGATATCAGTTGCACCTGAGTTATCAGACATTATTATTTCAGCACACTGTGTGCACACATTTTATTTATTGCTAATTTTTTGCATATCGGCCCACAACGTGGCCGATTGGCAGCATAAACCCACTTATCGGCCGGAGGAAATGCAAGCCTGAAAACGTTGACCTAATAACATTAGATAAACGTTAGATAAACACAGAGCTAGAAGGAGCCAAACAAAACAGAGGGAGCAGAAAGCGTCCTGTCGGTCTCGGGTTTCTGATAGTAAGTGTTATTTAAAAAGCAGCTGATGTGGGTTATGTTGTCTCACTCAAAGCCATCTGTTTCCTTACCTCACACAGGCTGCTCTTAGTGCCTTGAAACAGCTGTCAGAACAAGGACTGGACCCGGTGGATGGACCAATCAAGGTAGAAAATGGATCATGTGACATGTATGTACAAACAGAGCCGTAAGTATACCACAACACCTCCATTTCAGAAAAAGATCCAGAAGAAATCTGTTATGTTTCAATGACGTTATATCTAACTGACAAAAGCGCTCAGAGGCAATCTGGGTAGCCATTGTCGTTTATATAAACAGTTAGAAGATTCTCAAGACGATTTAATGAAATGGACATGATTTATACTTTTTTCCATTTAAATATTTACAGATCATCATGTTAGCGGCCTTGAAATGCTTCCCATGTGTTGTTCCGAGCAGAGTTAGCTTAATTTAAGCCAATATATTGGCCCGATTCTTGCATAAACCAGAATTAATTCAATGTTTTGAATGCTGTCCTAAGATTTATGATGTAATATCAGTTCATTACATAAGTAAATAACAGTTGATTTAAAAACAACTGCCACAGTATGAGTATACAGCACTGGTTTAATGATTGATTGATTGAGATCATCGTCACAGGTTGTGTAATGGGGTGGGGAAGATGAAATGAATCAGCTTTGCTCATGAATATTCATTTTGTGATTTGACAGTCATATTTGATTTGCATAAGGGAATACCTTAAGCGTCTGTTCACATCAACAGTTTTACAGTCGTCGTTTTACTGAACACAAATTTAAGATATAGACAGCAACACAACTACCACTTTAAAGTCCAAGAAGGGTACTAAGGACATTGTTAAAATAGTCCATTTGACAACAGTTCTTCTCACTTGAGTTACCGTCTTCTCCCATTACACTGTAATGGACAAAAAGGATTCTCATGGCTTTATAACATTACGGTTGAACCACTGATGTCACATGGACTATTTTAACAATGTACTTCCTACCTTTCTGAAACTTTAAAGTGGTCGTTGTCTTGTCAATGCAGGGTCAGAAAATATTCGGATTTCATCAAAAATATTGTCATTTGTGTTCTTAAAATAAAAAAAAAAGGTCTTATAAGGTTTAGTAGGACATGAGGGTGAATAATTAATGACCCAATTATTTTATAGTATAGTATTTTAGTCCCACGAGAACAAACCCAAAAAATAAATAAATCAGCATTAATGAAAAACTGAGTGTATATGAAACCATTGCTAACCAGTTGGCCACTAACTTTTTTTTGATTAATTCTAGCACTGCCTGATAAGACCATATGCTCATAGTAAATTATATAAAGATGTAATCTGATGTACAGTGTTGTGGTCTTTTCTCATGTGCTGCGTTTGAAACTGCGACGCACGCCAAACATCTTCCCAAGTTTGTAATGAGAAAGCTTTATAAATCTGTTGTCAATAAAAGAGAAACATTTCAAAAGAGAAGTTTCCCTGTGGTTTTCCACAAAAATAAAAATGTAATGTTTGAAAGCAAAGAAAGATTTACGGTTGTTTTTTTGTTTGAAAGCAAAGAACAACCATAAATACTAGTATTGTAATTGTACTTTTAAATAATAATATAGTTCAGATATTATTATGAAATACTTGAGTTAAATAGTATCTAAGTGATTATTTATTGTTCTATTTTTTATCATTTGATTTAATAATGATAATAATAATACATTTACATTTAGCAGATGCCTTTATCCAGAGCTCATGACAATAGAAGCAATCAGAACCAACAAAAGAGCAACAACATGCATCTATATTAGACATGTTTCACCAATTTCTTCTGCCTGTTTTTGAATGAAATTCACGTACTGTTACATGGATGGTAAAAATATTTTCTCAAGCCATGTATGGCAAAATGGTATTTTTAGACGCTGGGTGTATGAATATTTTTGGCCATTCAGATGTACTCTAGAATGAAATGTTTTTCAAGTTAAGTACAGCCTGTTGGAATATATGAGCCGTTCACGATTTCTACAAACTTCCTTTTTCAGTTGAAAACATGTCAACACAAAAAAGAGAACTACTTGCCAGAAAAATAACTACTCATTCTATACTTTCACTGCTTTCTGTTGCTACTTCTTGTGTTATTGCCTCCTTAAGATGAATCACTTGAGTTCATTTTTGGGTAAAAGCGTAAGTGGATAAATGTAATCATCAAGCCATTTTATGTGATCTTTAGTTAGTGTACACACACACACACACACACACACACACACACAGTATAGTAAATATCAGTGACAGGTGGAGCTCCTTTCTGATTCTGAGCTGCAGAGACAGACAAGATTTTTCCTTTAAATGTCAATGTCTGAAACCTGTCAGATCACTCCACTTAATGACTAAAAGGATTAAACACACACACACACTGGCTAAGCTTATCGCTTTGACAGAAACACACGCACACAATATGGATTTTCCTGCAGTGGAAACCCTCTGGCCACTCCCCTCCATGTCTTTGCATGATCTTTATCCTCTTGTAATCAGAGGGGTTGCTGTGGGAAAAATGAATCTCTGTCATATCCTTGATGAACAGAGCGCTGGAGAATGAAATATGAGAATGGAAATGATAAACACACCAGAACGGAAATCTCACCAACCCGTTCAAGAATATTTTCATAGTAGGTGTGCCGTAGGAAAAGGTTAAAGAAATGTTTATTTACGGTGGCTTCGGCTTCTCAGTGCATTCATGAGCTAGAACAGAACAAAGAGGAGAAACTCCCCTGTTCGTCCGCTCATATAGGTCACAATTACAGGGGCTGATGAGAAGCAAATACTTCAGTTAAAATCATTAAGATCCAGTTATCTGTACATCACTGCATTACTTTGTCATTTATATGTACGTTGTTGTTTAAAAGTTCATTTGATTAAACTGCAATATTGTGAAATATTGTTACAATTCAAAATAAATGTGTTCTATGATCATGCATCTTAAAACTGTATGCATATCTGTGATGCAAAAACTGAATTTTCAGCATCATTACTTCAGTCTTGATTGATTCTTCAGAAATGATTCTAATTCACAGATTTTGAGCTCAAGAAATATAAAAAAAAATGTATGAGTACCAATACTCAAATTAATTGTGATTAAAAGTTCTTTACTACAGCTTTTGATCAATTTAATGTATGCTTGCTAAAAAAACTGACCCCTTACTTTTGAACAGTAGAAATTATTATTAAATATTAATTAATTTAATAAACTTTTATAGGTATTGATAGAACCACAAACCTTATTTGTTAATAAATTATTTTAATGTATGTTATTTTATTATTCTTATTTTTTATCATTTGTATTTTATTCAAGAGTTTATGTATAGTTCTGATATTTATATTTTACATTATATTATATTATGTACTTTGGGTTATTTACAAATATTGTAAATAACTTGTATTATAATATTACTTAAAAATTTACTTTGTATTTTGTATTTTCTTTATTTATATATATTTATTATTTAATTATATATATATATATATTTTTTTTTTTTTGTATTATCTAATTATTTATATATTTTTTAGTGCAGCGGTGTATCATAATTAATCTACATTTGTACCTGTTTGTCTTACAGACAAGCGAAACGTCTGGCCGAGCGGACGGACAGCAAACCGACTAACTCAGGCACCACTGCTCAGGACTGCAAGGATTCAAAGGCCGTCGTCTAGGAGCTGGACCCACCCTTACGTTCCCCCGAAAGCCCCCACGACCGCCGCTGCATCCTTCTACACGTGTCAACATGCAATATGGTGGATGTGTCCCATGATATAAAATGACAAAAAATGCATTCTTTGAGTCTATGTGAAGACAACACTATCTTAACACAACATTTATTTACTCTAGAGTTAACAAAAAAAGAGCAAGCAAGTGAACTTAAAAAAAATGATAAAAATGTAATGCATGGTAATGTTTGAAAATTAAGGGAAATTTCCCCATTTGATAGATGTTTGAATATTATTTTCACCTTGCCTCCAAGTGATGGATTTAAACAGGCTTATGTCATGCCATTAGTATACGAAAAAAAAAAAAAAAAACATTATTGGGGAAAACAAAGTTGTGTATCTTATTTGGGGGGTTATTATTATTTTTCTTTTCTCTTTAATATATGAATAATAATGCTTGAGTATTTAAAGATTAACCAATGCCAGTGCTGTGAAGTCGTAGTTGTTGTCTTCATATATAGTCACCCAGCTTACCGTGTATACTGACATAAAGCATTCATCTATCTATATGGATGTATATGACTTGTAGAATATCATACGCAGAAGAAAAGAAAAAACGTATAATACGAGTGCAAACCAATGGATAAAACTGACGCTAGAGGTCAACAGCACAGGATCACCTACGATACAGCTGATCTACAGTATCCGGTTGAACAAACAACCCTCTTGCCTTCTATAACGTTCCTTGAAATTAAAATTTCTTCTCGACAGAAACACAAGAGGCCCCCGATTAGCGATCTACAGGTATGCCTCTTTAGTCCTGTTTGATGATTGTTTTCTTCTCCCTTCAGTTTTGTCCAGCACATCTACACCTATGTTGTGTGTTGTATTGACTCGATACATCAACTGAGTGCTTTTAATGACTGCATTCTAGAGGAAAGAGAGGCTGTGATCAGTAAAGACATGCTGTCTTTTCAAAACGATCGAGTCGTAGTACAATTTTCTGAAGCTGGAAGAGTGTTTTTCTCTCCTTGAAGTTAAACAGTGTAATAACAGACATGTCAGTTAGGATTATGCAGTAAAATCACATCAGTTCATGTTGAAACTATTGGTGTCTGTTGTCTTCTTCCCCATTTGTTTTTCTATGCTTTTCATTTGCTATATCCTGAATTTCTAAATATCTCCAGGTTTAAACTTGTATGTTGACGGTAGCCATTTTTCTTCACGCTATAGAAGTTAACGGCTGCTGCCAGTTGTTTATTTACCAGCTTTATTCAAATATATTTTGTGCTTAACAGAAGAAACACACTCATGCATGTTAGGAACATGAGTAAATAATGACAGATTATTCATTTTTGAGTGAACTCTCCCTTTAAGATCAGGTTCTTTGTAGCTAAACAACCATATTTTTATATTTTCATGCCAACACATGGGTGTGAATTAAAAACCACAGGCGATTTGCTCAAACATATGGCGTAGTGCTGTGTCATACCTAAAGGGACTTTTATGGCTCAGTAACACATGAACAATCACCCGTGAGTCTTTTAGCCATTGCGACACAAGAGTCTAAAAATAGCTCCATACTATGAGTCCATTCAGTAGTCATTCATTCATAGTTAGAGGAATGAATGATCCTTGCCATACAAGACCAAGCTTACCAATTGGAAAAGTAAGTCTTACTAAACGTCGGTTCAGAATTTCACTGAAATCTGCAAGAACAAGTCTTCACCCATGTCATTTAGCAAATGTATTTGTAATGGCCTAAAAACTCCCAGAACACTGTAGCAAATGAACAGTGACATGCTAAAAAAAAAAAAACACTGTAATGCGTTAAAAACACTTAGCACATCTTAGCTAAACAATATGTGCTAAAAACACCTTAGCAAATATATAGCAAAGTTGCAAAAATGTTCAGAACACCTTAACAAGTGTTGCTTACCAGTATCAGGTATAGTATACTTACCAAATGTACAGCAAGTTTCAAAAACACTCAGATGACCTTAGCAAATGTTTAGCAACCCCTTAACACCTTAGCAATATGCTAGAATGCAGTGTGCTAATTAAGAATTGCAAGGTGTTAAAACACCTCAGCAAGTCAATAGAGCCAAACAGCACTTATCAAATGTGTAGCAACATGCTAAAAACATTAAGCGTTAACAAATGTTTACCCTAAAACCACGCAGAACACCTCAGCAAATGAACTATGCTAAACTCGAAACACCTTAGCAAAAGAATAGCAAAGCGCTAAAGACTAGAGAAATAGCTCATTAAAATAACTATATGATAAAATTCCTTCTGAAAATGAATCACGTTATTATTACAGTAATGTTTTTTGCTGTATTGATTACGATTTGAATGACCACAGTTTTACCATGGTAAACTATGGTTAATCTGTGGTTGCCATGGTTTAACTATAGTAACTGTGTTTTTTTGTAGTTAAACCATGGTTAATTGTCGTTAGAACACATTTGCACACAACATCCTAGCATTATAAAAATGAGTCTTACTCAAGCAAGCTGTGATTTCTTAAGAAAAGGAAAATATCTAGTTTCTTTTTGATTGCTAGATCTTATGCAGGGATGTACTGTGGGTAATGAAGAAACTGGAAACTGATCAAACTCGTACATCAGTGAAAACTGGCTTTTGTTGTCAATTATAGATAGCTGCAATTAATGTGGAATTCAGGAGGAAGTCAATAAGGCTTTGCCTGGCTTTGTAAATTAACTCTTTCTCCCATTTGATAAATACCTATAAGCATTTAGCACATTACTATTAGTTTTATGTGCCAGTATTCCTGATATATATATATATATATATTTTTATTTTTTATCTTGAATAATTATAGATGAGTTTAAATGTCATCCTTCAAGTGTGGAAAGCTACTAAAATCTTCGCCAATGACAATTGCTCTGTCCCGTTTGACTCATATAATGCTGTTAACTGTGGCCTTTTTGCTACTGGGCAACAGAGTTCATTGATTTTTCCACCAGAATTAAGTGTTATCGACCTTTTAAAGCTAAATTAGCGCTTTTGTTACTCTGCTGAGTGAAAGAGAAATGAAATCCTGTATTGGCAAGGAAGCATTTCATCTTGTGTTTTTAAAGCTTTGAATTTCTGGCACTGTGAAGCTTAATTATTTTCTTAGTGGGGAGTTGCTTCAGTTAACCGATCCTATCTTGACAATTACCATAGCTGCGGGAGTTCTGATGTGTCAATATTTCTCTGTCTCTGTATTACACTAATCTCTTAGTATGGACCATCAGTCAGGCCAATTAGCCAGACTCAAACGCCTCCACTCCTGGCTACTGACGTCAGTCGCTTTGAGATCAGTCCTTTGTAACATTTGAAAACCATTGGCTGACCAAAGAGCTGTATGTCTGTGGTGCCTGTTGCTATGGGTTTCTGAATGAATGACCTATGATAAGGCGACAAGATTTCTAAAATAGAAGCATTTCCTAGTTCTGTGGTATAATTGAAATCTCAGTTGTGTTATCTATCGATTACAAAATGGGGACAAGACATTTATGTTAGTATTTACCTAAAACAATTAAATACCAAAAATAAACTATGTTAATGATTATTATGTTTGCCTGTCCCAAACTAGTTTTAATACAATTCATCATTATTATAGTAGATAAAATTTTTAACTTCCCAAAAATCTGCGCAGTTAAATGCAAATGCTTAAATGGACCTATGAGAAAAAAAGAAAAAAGTGTAAACTGTGTGGTATCATTTCTATGCACATATTTAATCTTATAGAGTATATGTAATTCTAAAATCCATGCCAGTGTTGGATTCTTGCAGCTGGTCATTCTCACGTAAAGGATTTAGATGTTGACTAGTGCTCTATTATATGTTAATTTAATGAATTGGGTGCCACTCACAAAACGGAGATTTGATATACGAAACCATTCAGCTGCGCACTTCTGAAAGAAAGGCGCGTACACGCATGTTTTTGGTGTGTAGTTAATTCTCTGAATCACACGTATAATGTGCTAAGATGATCGTAACATCAAATGTAGGACAGTTTCTGTGTAACATTTCATAAATGAGCTTTATCGTGTTCAGAATGGCGCGCCCTATTATTCACTCAACATTTACTATTACATGGGTTTTCTGAAACTCTGCACCCACTCAACATGTAATAGGTCTGTCATATTTGGAAAATAACTCACTGTTTTTTGACATTGCTAAACTTCTGAATTTCTGTTCAGTGCATCACTCCGAGCAGATTCATTTCTTATAAAACACTCTCAAGTTGTGGCGTCGTCATTCATAAGCTTAGCTATTCTTGAGATGCATTTCCCCTTGATGTAAACTCACTTCACAATCACTTTAATAACTAAAGATAACAAGAATTTTGACTTGAATGGAACACGAGCCAAACAAATCTAGTGCTTACTCCCCCGAAGTCCCTCCCATATGCTGTGTGATGGACAATACTGTACCCTGTCTGTGAGTACAGTAGGTGTAGTTCTTTCCCATGAGCTTTCACTTCCAGTATGTCACGTCACTTGCTCCGGTGGACATTATTATAGGGATACACTCAGGAATTTGTTTACTAGAAAAGCTAGAAAATCCTAAAACCTAAGCTTTCTGCGCCAAGTTCTGTGCTCAGGAATTTCTGGCATTTGCTGTTGATGAGAGTCATGCTTATTAAGAGACACTGAGGTTACGATTAATACACAAAAACCAACAAATAATCTAAATCATTTTATTAATTTAAGTTAGGTAGAGACACTAAACATTGGAACCATGTTGTGTGCTCGTCTATAGAGCACTCTTTAGGAAAGTTACAAAAAGAGTATTTATGTCATACTGTTAACAAATGGCAAAAATGAAGAGGTAGAGATTTTAGGCTCATCACAGTCGGTGAAGGACGCCTATTGGAATGTAGTTTAAACTCATGTGTTCTGTCCTTTTTTCTGTTTTTTGCCTAAACGTACATCTGTGAAAACATTTCAAAGGTCCAGGTTTGAATACACAAAAAGGAAAAACATTAAATGAACAAATGTGTGTACAACAAAAATGCAACATATTCATATTGTTATTGACTGAAATTGGTAACTGACATGAATTTGAAATGTGAATGACTAATTAAAAAAAAAATGCTAATTGAATCCATTATTAAAAAAAAAAAAAAAAACGGTCTGTAACCAAAAAAACCTTTTTGTTTTCAGTTAATTCACAAATTCAAAGTAGGCCGAGTAAAACTAAATGTAATGTTCAGTGAATGGAAAACCAAGCCATCCCTTCCAACTGACGAACTCTCATACATTTCCATATACAAAATACCACAAGTCTGTAGATTATCGAGTAAAAACACACTCCCTTCCCACAGCAGCTGGAACCAGCGTTTTACCCGCTTGTACTTCTCATGACGTCAACAAAGAGAAATGTGGGGGAAACAATGCAAAATATTTCTTATTAAACATCACATGGTTCATACACGGACACTTGATCTCCTGCCGCTGCCTTTAAATGGATCGGATTGGGGAACTAAATGGCATGGAGCCACGCTGAACTGTGTAGATAATGTTGGCAGTGTAGAGGAAAGTACAGTGCATGTCTACACACAAACAAAACCAAAAAAAAGTGACAAGAATTTACTGTTCATACAGTAACATACTGTATAGTTTCACAAAGACGCTAGATAATGCTGGTGACTACATTACGTAAATAGTTAATTACTGAATAGCTCATGTATGATTTCAAAACTATTGACACAGTATATAGATGAATGGTTTCATTAAACAAACCTTAAAAAAGACACAAAACATAAATCAACAAATAAATCCTTAGTGTAGTACACAGCTTTCTTTGTTCCAGAGGAACAATATGGTAAACCTTTGCATCTGCCAAATGCAAGTGCACCAGTCTAAACGCAGTCTTTTCACTTCCTTCTGCCCTCTCCCCTCAGTGGTCTTCTCCTCATGTGGGTTAGAAATGTACCCTTGTGGGTTAGAAACGGCGCCCTCTAGATCCCGTTCTTGGCCTCGTTGTTGTTCATCGCCTCTTTCCTCTGAGCCAGGAAGGGGTACATGCACTTATCCGCACCCAGGAACCGGTACATGCACACGATTGCTTCAAAGGGCAAAATGCTGTAAAACAAATTGGAGAGCGTTACTTCCGATTGTTCTGGAGGCGCTTCAAAGTTCTGCTTTAGGACCGTTTTAAATTCACCTTTTCATAAAGTTGACCATGTATACAATGCGAGGCGTGCAGATCATGGGCTGGTCTGTCAGGATGGCCCTCATGGCCTGTTTCACACAGAACTCTGGTCTCAATGGAGGGAGAAATGGCTCGATCTCTTTCCTGACCCGCCCAGGAAGGGAGAGAAGGAGAAAACATGATGATTAAGGGTCGTCTTTGTTTAATAAAGTCAGCCCAAAGTGCTTCGCCAGTCAGAGCAAGTCATTATTGAGTGGAAACAGATCCAGCATGCACCTTCTATTCAAGTCGAAGCCCCTATTGTGCTCATGAAAACCCAAGCTGACAGTGACATGAGAGGCCACAAGCAAAGCTACCCTGTCTGTTGTTAAGCAATGTCTACTCGAACTAGATACGCATTGTGCCGTTCGCTCTTTTAGTGGCCATCTGAAACCTAATCGTGACATTTGGACGGCTCTTTTCTTACCTTATTCTACATCCTCTGAACATGCCCGTGTCCACCAGGTAAGGACACACCAGCGTCATCTTGATACCGTCCTTCTCCGAAGCCTTGATTTCGTGGCTCAGGGACTCGTGGAAGCCGATGGCACCGAACTTGCTAGCGCAGTAATCCTGAAACCGAGAGGAAACGCAGTTTAGTCAAGCTTCCCGAGGCGGTTTTCTTCTAATAGCACGGGATCTACAGTTTCATTAGCATTCTTCTATCGTGTATGGAGTATAGGTAGAGCAGAGCGGGAGGGTTTTGATGTGGTTCGCGGTGGATGGGATCTTCAGAATGGAGTGGGCAAACACAGATGCGTGTAGATAAACACTCTGAAATAAAGGGCCTCACAGCGGCTTGAGTCACTCCAATAATGCAAACCATAAAAAGTCACATTGAAGGAAACATAATAGGTCAGACAGTGTGACAGGGCTTTTGGGACCCTTTGAAGTGAGAGTAAAGATGAAGGCTTGTAAAATAGAAGTGCACGTACAGCTAACAAAACAAAAAAGGTAACGTTTCCCCAAAAGACTGCTGGGAAAATGACACCAGTTTGGACAGCAGTGAACCAAGAGGATTGTACATGTACTAGAGATTCCTTCAGACACACAGGCTGCTTTAATGGATTAAAAGTAACTCTTTAGGTGCAGGAATTTGTTAAACGTGTCAGTTTTTTCTGACATTGAGTATTAGTTCAAAAACTTGCCACTGAAAACGCTGATTTCAAAAAGCACAGATGTACGTACTATACATATCGAGGTTTATAAAAATGTGTAATATTCACAGTCTATAAATATTTACTAGTAACAACACAAACACATATATGATGTCTATATAAATACCAACGCATACAGCGTATATTTTGAAAATATTTATATTCATATAAATGATGTCATATAAATATATTTAAAACGTAACAGGTGGATCAAAACCTTTAATCAAAGTTGTCTTAAAACCTAAAACCAAAAAGCGTTCAACTTTGATTAACTTTTTTTGAGCCATTTCAAATGCTGACTGCTATATATTTGCATGTGTGTGTATTTATATATACATAATAAATATAAACAGCACACACACATATATTAGGTATACAAAAACTTAATTTTGGATGTGATTAATTGCAATTAATCGTTTGACAGCACTAATATTAACCCCAGTGAATCATGGGATTTTGCGATTTGTCTCTGCAGCAGGTAGGCCCAGTGAAACCATTAAGCGTTTTTTGGCATAAATGTGCTCCTTAATTGTGTGCTGTGCGTTGCACTGAATTTCCATGCCATAGCAAGTCATCATGCTGAGATTCTCCAAACACACTCTCTTTTTCAGTCTGCCAATAGATTTATGTGATGGATGCAATGTACTAACCTCCACACCAGCTGTGCTGAAAAGGCCCAGTGAACTGGCAACTGTCACAATGTGGCCATGGTTCATCTCTAGCATCTTGGGAAGAAATGCCTTGGTGGTCTGGAAGAGGAAGAGAGAGAGAAGAGGGGGGGGGGGGACAAAGACAGTTATTTTGCTGATGCTGTACGTCTCTGCCAAAGCCCTTTGATCCGTTTTTTTCCCTCCTCCCCGACTAATAATTCACTGAGACTAAACACTCATCTCCCTCATCCTGTTGGGGGAGTTTAGAAACACAATTCCATTACAGTCTTAAAGGCCATTTACAGGGAGCTTGCACTTAGGAGATTAATTTATGTACAGCTCAATTTGTTTTGGTAGATCGAAAAGTTTTCATTTAACTTTTGAAAAGCAAACTACTTGAATGGATGAAGTATCGCTCCAGATCTTCGTGTGGTTTGGTATTGGTCTGAAATGGCTTATTAAAATGGTGAAAAGACCACTTGCAAGTTCACAACAAGTGGTTTGTCTGTGGTTTCCTCTTTTCCCACAACGAGTTGGTCCCAAGAGCGGCATCTCAGTATCAAACACACAAAAGCCCGAGCGGTGTACTCACTCACCACTGTCACCATAATACGGCTCAAGACCACAACACCATCGCTGTAGGTCAACAAAGACAGGAAACAAACACCACCTTTTTAGCCTGGATCAAGCATTAGCATTAAAATGATTAAAGGAATAGTTCATCTGAAAAATCATCTTTTATGAGTCGAGGAGTTGTAAACCAGATCAGAATGAATCTTTTAGGTAAACCGTACTGAGAACTGGCGAACCGAGATTTAATATGTAGAAAATGAACACAACGACCTGACTTGTAGTTAGCGTGTACTAACTAAAAACTGATGGACTAGATTTGCTAACTTCTTTCAGCTGCTCTGACATCCGGTCTGGCTGTTATTGACCGTTTCTTTCATGCAGTGAATCAGTGTCATCGTCCACTTTTGCTTGATCCTGGCTAGACAAAAGACAGAGTGAATAAAAACACACACACACACGCCTCATCTTCCATTCTCTTCAGACCCAGGGGAAGTGAGGGGGTGGACACAATAATGATGAAAAACATGACCGGCGTCATCCATTTACAGCTTTCGAAGAGAAGATTTGCTGTACAAGCCCCACAGAACGGCCTGTGGCTTTATAGTCAAGCCTCAATGGAACACGAAACATGCTATGAAAAAGAAAAAACCTGTGAGAGCCAAAAACAACAGAGCCCCTTCCAGAGGCCTTCAATGATATCACCATTTATAAACAAGCCCAGCAGAAATGGAAGTTGGCCACACTTGAGAATGGTACCATCTTGCACGGTTTTGTGCACGGTTCGCACCTCTGCCAGCCGTCTTAACGCGTTTGTTGAAATATGGCACTGGAATCTCTCAAATTCACTTCCACTGACCTCACTTCCATGAGGCAGGCCAGTCGTGCGATTGAGTGCTACGGACCACATGCCACGCATTTACTTCCTGACGTTAACAGTAAACTGTGTATTTTTCCAGCGCATTAAGTGTAAAATTGCTCTTAATATTCATCTCATTGTGTTGGGGGGGGGGGTTCCTTCAAGGGAGCAGACTTGGATCAGTTTGAAGCTGTACTCGTGCCTTGCATGCCAAACTGATGGTAAGTATGCGTGCAAATGAAGCATTAGGATAGATTGAGCCTGTGGTGCACATGTGCTAACATCTTTCAAACACTGCAATCTACAGTATTAAAATTTGATTTGGAAAGTTTGGACTATGTGTTGCTTCCAATGAGACAATCTAGCATGATAAAAAACAGAAAGTCACGATTCACACAATCGAAAGTCTGCTCTTGCATCATGTGGTGAAGTACGTACTTCTGCTGCAGAACTTGAAGCCTTTCAAATAGCTTGGTGTAATCAAAATCATCAAAGAAAATGTGATGTACAGAGATAGAGACATTTGTTAACATGGGAAGGCATTACATTACTATTTAAGTCATACCATTCAATCTACATTTAGCTGGGACATTAGCATATCACTCGCTGTTAATGTTGGGTTTGATTTTGGTAAAGTAACTGGGCTGATAACCAATCCAGTATTACCAATTTAACCAGCATTACCCACCCAACAGTACTTCTTGACCAATATCAAACTCAACATTGCAAGCCTATATTACTAATGCTGAGTTTGACTGGTGAAGCAGGTTTTGGTCATGTGACTGGTCTGGTAATTAAAAATCAACCCAATATAACCAATTAAACATTGCCATTCTATACAGAAATTGGGTTTGACCGGTCAATTCACTAACGGGTAATGTTGTGTTTGATTTTGTTCAAGTAACTAGGCTGGTAACCATTTAAACCAACAATACCCATCCAGCTTCAGTACTTGACCAAAATCAAACCCAACATTTCCCAATCTTCTTAGCAGGTTGACCAACCAAACTCAACATTTGTTAAGCATGTAATATAGTTTTTTGGTTTAACTGGTAATGCAGCATTACCAAATAAACCAAAATGACCTTACCAGCTACGCTTGACCAAAATAAAACCCAACATTACCATTCTAGCTACTTGACTGATGTTGAATTTGACTAGTCAAGCAATGTTGAGTTAGATATTGCTTGACCAAATTAAACACAACATTACCAGCTCAGGCCGTTGACCATCTATCAACCCGTAACCTCTAAACTAGCACAAATGAGCAGAAATGGCTAAGAGTCTTTGTAAATACCCAATCTGCTGTGGAATGAGGGGGCCGCCGCTGATGTGGGCATGGCCCTGCTGACCTCTCAGACACAAAATGTGTGAAACCGAACAGAAGTTCATGTCTTAATTCATAGCTTCCGTAATTGCTTCTCAGCGCCTGAGTTTACGCTAAATTAACTTCCAACAGCAGAGAGCTTCCTTGGCCCTTGCAGTGGTTCTATGCCTGTTGTGCTCTCTAATTGATACAAGCTCAAGTGCATTGCTCCTCACAAAGCTCTTCACAGCTGCTGTGTCAGACTGGATTAGTGCTAATGTTTGACCAATAGGAATATGCACAAATATTGTCACACAGAAAAGCCCAGATGGCCGTTAATTAAAAGAAAGTGGACCGACCCGATGAAATGTAGCAAAGCATTGGCCAGATTGATGTACAGCCCTCAGACTGAAAGCCCAGAGAAAATGAAGTGGGGGCTAATTGATATGCTGTTACTGTATTGCCAATGCCTCATTAAAATGGGGGACGGGATCTATGGAATCAAAATGAACACTGAAGCGGTTTAACCGAACTCAGATAATACAAATTAAGCTAATGGGCGATCTTGTTGGCCAAGAGCTCTGCAAATATAAGCCGCCCCAAGTCAAATAACGAGTACAGGTGCATCGGCCTTGAGCAAGACCATCTAAAACTACTCAAGTAAGACCCTTCTGCCTGGCTGCTCCCTTTCTCCTGGTCTAGCAGGAATGCGGGCTGGAGAACTTGGCTCCTGTCGTTTGGCATCTTGTCAAGCTGATCCCTAGACAAGAAAGCAATTGTCACATAAGTGGGTCAGGCAGCAGCTCCCCATTACCAGAAAGCTTGTGTACAAGACTCTCTTTCCCTTGATGCTTTTCTCTAGGGACAGCCCTGAGTCTTTTGCTTCAGCCACGCTCACTTAGCAACTAGGAGGATTTCACGGACACCACTGCGCACAGGTGTGGAATGCACTGCTCGCATATCGCCCATTATGGGGTCACCATCAGAGAGGAAGAAGGTTCAGCACTCCAAAATCTGACTAGGCACTAAATCTGGTCATTTGCATCACTTAAACTTTTACTTCGCTAAGTACCAGTCAGTCCACCATAGTGCAACTCCGAACTCACTGGTCTTGGGACTCAAATGCAGCTGTAGGTATGGAAAGAGCGGAGTGCCTCAATCTGGAAGAACACTGCTCTGAGATAATGGCCTCACTTCCTGTTGGCTCCTCTAGTTTTGTTGCATTCCCACCATGCTATCCAACAAAATAAAGATGATGTCCATCTGGAGTTTACCCTTCCTGCCTTATGAGTTTCGAAACACAGCGGACCATTGAAATCAAGGCACTGAACCGGCTGCCAGGTCATGTTTGAGACTCTTTAAGGGGATGATATGAACCTGTTGTGAAGACAGACTTAAGAAACTTCACTACAGCCAGAGGAATGAAAATAAATTTGATGAAATTAAAGATTTGGAAGACAGTAACTTTAACTTGGAAAAATACCAAACCGTTAATGGAATAAACAAATATCTGAGCATGTTGCATGTTGTACACAATCAGTATTATTAAAATATAAATTACGCATTTACATTTTTTCAAAACGGACACAAAACTTTTGGGTTTTTTTGTATATTTTTGAAAATTGCAATAATTCAAAATAGATACATAGAAAAATATTTTTTGTAAAAGTATGCCCAACCAAGCTTGAAAAGCACTTTTTTAAAAAGTCAATTAAGAGAAAAAAAATATATACATATTAATAAAAATATATAGATAAATGACCACCAGGGCCATCATCTGAGAGGAACTGGAGTCCTAAGTCCAATAATAGCCCACTTATTGGGTCCATGGGAGGACCCGTAAACATGTTTGTCCCAGGCCCTTTAATTTAAGTATCAGCACTAAACATTCTCAATGCATAATTAAAATATAATTTATGTACAAAAAACACCAACACAGTTAATTTGTAAATGGGAAGACAAAAGAAGAAGGGGGGAAAAAAGGAAGTCTTGCAGTGTTACGAACCATATGCAAGCAGCAACCAATTAAGAGAACATGTTTGTGTAAGAAAGAAAGAGGAAAAGCAGTGTTGGTGCATTTCTATTCAGCTGGCTTGTGGCTTTAATGACCACATCCTCCACTCGGTATTCCTGGCCTGTCCTTAATGATTAAGCTCTGCTTTCATCTTAAACCCCCACAAGGAACCATGCGCTGCATAAAGCTTAAGCAAACACAACCAAAACCTTAATGAGAATCCCAACTCTAACAAGTGCATCTGCTAAAGCACCACTGTGGCTTACACTGAACAACAAAGAACATGGTGTACACTTAAGCTCAGTTTGTGGCCAAGCATTTTCATGCTTCATTAGAAGGACATTCATTCACATATCTGCAAATGTAAAAAAAAAATATGTAATGTGATATCATAACACCCAAGTCCAAGTAAAAAGCCATTAGTATTTATGAATGTTTATTTTCCAGGAAGTCTGGAATGATGTCAACCCTCACCTCTCCAAAAAGCGTTCTTTTTTTTTTTACAAATCATTAAAAAGCAGTGCAGGAAAAAAACATCCACAATCCACCTCAACGTAATTTTACGTGGCATGATTTAAAACAAACCCATTACAGCTCATCCCATAAGGTGGTCTCAGTAAGACAGTGCAAACTACAGACAGGCCGTTTACGCATTTACTGGCAAGAGGTTAATTAGTGAGGCCAAGTGAGAATGGACTTGTCCAAATGGTACTTCCCCAGGCAGGATGTGCTCTTCAATGGGCTTTAAATTAACAAACCAAAGCAGAGCAGATTGTTCCTGGTGATCTTACTAAAACCCCCTGCTGGGGTTCTCTTGCTCAGAGCTTGTTCATATCTGCAGATCGAGGAGCTTTGGAAAGGACTATGTTGAAACGGCAGGGGGCATGTTAATAAAACCTCTCTGAGTGGAAGTATGGTTTTAAGATCAGTTCTGATGTTATAACTCACAGGGACTGACCTGATGAAGTCAGGGAGGGTAATCTGAGCCTAGATCAGCTCCTGTACTGATATTCGTACTGAACACATGCCAGATCCTCATAATCTCACAGCCTGTGGATGTCTACTTCGGCAGAACATCCAGACTGAGCCGTAAATATTAATTCTGGCTGCCACAAACAAAGGAATGAATAAAAACAAATGGGTAACATAGACTAAGAAAGAAATGCCAAGACTGGAGTGATTACATGAGGAATATGCAACAGTTATTGGGGTGTTTTAAGTGTTGGGGGGTGGGCCATCTCAGACGACAGACACATTTGTCTGCGCTCAACGACACCAGACGGATTTAACGACTGAGCTTCTAAGTGCTTGCTGTAATTGATTTTGAAAGAATAAACATTGAGTGTATAAGTCAAAATTTCAAACTCCACTCTGGCTTATTATGAGCACACATGAGGCAGAAGAGTTTTGAGTTCCAACTTGGCTCAAGTGCAAATACCAGAAATGAGAAATGAGTATGTGCTGAACAGATGGGCGCATGGACAGTGGCATGGGATATAGCACAATCACTAAAAGAGGGCATTTCACTGCGTTTTCCAACTAAAAATAGCTCTATACTTCCATTAGGTTGACATTATGTTGCATATTTGACTGGCTACACTGTTACATCAGATATTACTATATATACAGTACAGTTAAGTAGTTACAGAGTTAAACGAGACTCACCCAGAAGTGTGCATGGCAGTTCACCACCATGGTCCTCTCGATAAGTTCATCAGGGCACTCCAGCAGGTGGTGGCCGGACACAACACCAGCGTTGTTGATCAACAAGTCCACTTCACCGACATCCCTTCGCACTTTCTCTGCTGTGGAGTACACACTCTCCCTCTTGCCCACGTCAACCACGTATGTATACACCTGCGGCTGGAACGGAGGAACCTCTTCTACGCCACCAACAGCTCCTTTGGAAAAACACATACACCATTATCTGAGATGTAGAAAACTAGTTTTAAAATAAATGGAAAATCTCAACTTTCTCAGAAATATGAGCAGTTAAAAGCAAATAGAAGCAAATAATCTATAAAGAAAATAAGATTACATTTTTCACACTGATAAACCTTGCCAATTTTAATAGGTTTTGGCCATGTGACCGTCATCAGGTAAACAGTGCATGATAAAGGATGCATGACCAAAACATACTAAATTTGGCGAACTATAGCAATGAGAGGGATTTTTTTTCTAGTTTGGTAAAATACCTATAATCTCCCATGGAGTCAAATAAGATACGACTACAGCCTAATTTATATAGATAGACCGATAATCGGTCGGACAATATCTAATGAATAACCCATATTTTTACATAAAACAATGGCGTTCACAGATAAATTTGTATGTTTATAGCAGTGTTTGCATAATAACAACTTTTACAGTCATTCATTCTCAAGCGAGAAACAAGTAGCATTTTAAAAAAAAAGTAAAATCATTTTGACAACCTGGAGTGCAACTTAATCGCAATAATACATTATATTTTTAGACTTTTATAATAACTATTAAAAGTAATTTCTTTTTTTAAATATCAGTGCAGAAAATGTTCTTACATGTGTTGTTATTATTTAGTTATTATTGCCAAAAATGGAAAAAAACTAAAATCACTTTTGCATACTAGTTATTGGACATTTAAACAAAAATAAATTGTACGAGTCGTCTCTTCTTTACACATCAATCATTCAAGGACTATACACAAACCAAAATTATTAAATACCTACAACGACATGAAGCTAATTAGCCTATACACAATAAACCAATACATTTTAAATAGGATAAACATGCAAGTTCTGGTAAATCTGAAATCATCTCACTTACCCTCTTTTGTCATCGAGTTGTCATCTTGCTCTCTGTAGATCTGTCGCACCATCTCCGCAGTTTCCTCATTGCTGTGGCTGTTGATGTCCCACAGCACCAGTGTAGCCCGGCGCCGGGCGAACTCCTTGGCGAAGAGCCGCCCGAGTCCGCCGCCCGCCCCGGTGATCACGCACACCTGTCCGGCTATGCTCTTCTCCTTCGGCCGTATGAGCCACTTGAGTCCGGCCATCACGATAGCCCAGAGAACTTTGAGCATGACCACGAAAAACTCCACGACAATGTTCATCATCATGTTTAATGCCGCGCTGTGACTTTGTTTTAAATAAAGATGAACGTCTCACAATGTCCAGTTACACCTAAATGACTAATCAGCCTGAGTTTTGCTGTTGTGCTGCTATCATTAGCATATAATTTATTCCTTAACTATGCGCCTATTTAAGGTTATTATGGGGTGAACATCCAATTAACCCCAACTGTCATACAACTACTAATATACATATATTATAAAAACCTACAGACAAATCAACACTATAACGCATCAAACTTTCAAAACACGAGCATCACAAATAAAAGCAATGATTTAACGCTTCAACACAGACGAATCTCCCCGCCAACGACCTATCGTATCCCGGCACGGATGCGCGTAATAGCTGCCTGTGCGCCGCTGCTCTGTAAGCGAGATAGAGTCAGACTCTCCTGACTGATCTGCTGCTCGCTCTCTATTTAACCAGCCCCTCTCCACAGGACCCTACAGAGTGATTGGCCCAGATGCCTGATAGAAATTTACATCTATTTAGCTCAGCTGTGGACGTTTGGGAAAACAGAGTGGATGTGTTATAACACAGTCTGACTAATAAATAGCTGTGGTTATATTTTTAAAGCTTAGGAGGATGTTTCAATTAATATGTTATATCAGTGCATATAATTGGATGACATCTATGTGTTGTTTTAGGAGCTTGTAAAATGTTAGAATTTTTTTCAGTGGTAAACACTAAAAAGGAGAAATGCAATAATCTATAAAGCTGAAAATGTAGGCTTTTAATCGGCTATTTACAGACAGCAATACAAATAGTGTTTACATAACATACAAAGTCAGACATAAAAAAAATATATTCAAAATAGCAACAAGTACAAAAAGAGTGCATCTGAAAAATTAAACATGTTAAACCTCTTAATTAGTTTATTCTGAAAATTCCACTATACAGCCTTTTCACATCACATTTTGTAACAGGGATATCAAGAATTATATGGAAATCACCCAAAGTATAAACAAACAGAATCCTAAAACCGTACAATTGTGAAGACTTTGCTTGTTTGCTCTCATGTAATACAAATTAAGTCTGAGAGAGATTTTTTTTATTATTATTTTTTGCCAGAGCACTGTTACCAGATGGCAACAGAGAAACGAGTCAGAGCTGTCTTTAAGAATGGATCTGAGCTCTCTAAGACATCCTTCTCAGGAGATGCTCCATAACTCATGGCTAGTAATGATCTGCACTGTCTTCATCGCCCTCTGCAGTTCTTCGTGTTTAGATACAGAGCAGTTTCTGAAGCTTCTGCAGCCAGGAGCTAGACCACAGTAAATAGTGGAGATTCTCAATAGATTAATTGATGAGACTGAATGTCTTGTCTTGTTAATGCTCTGGGAGAAGTTATTGTCGTGGCACTAAACTGCTAGAACTTCAACCTCTCTAGAAAAACTCATTCCACATTTTTCCAAAACTGCCTGAAAGAGATCAAATGTAAATGTTGCTGAGATGAGACACTCCTTTATCTGACAGAAAGAAATTAACAGTCTGTTATCAGAATTTGAGGGTTTATAGCGACATTTTACGTGAGCTATAATCATTGAATCTGTGACTTGCATGAAATGCATGCAAACATTCCACCAACAGCTCACTATAATCAAGATTGAATTAACTGAGAAAACAGTGGATTAAAATCAAATCAGTCTTATATGGTAATTACATGTTATTAGAAGTTATTAGTGTTATCCTTACTTATACTCTTTATTACTTAACGTTATATATTTAGCTTATCATGCACATGTTAAGTTCTTATTAATGGGATTCAGTCATAGTGTAGATTTAGTATGCCATTAGCTTATGTTTTTAATATTTGTTCAGCCACATGTTAATCAATGAGCCGAGACAGATCCGTGTTCCTACCATAATTTTTAGGGGGACAGATGTATGTATATTTAAAAAATACCTTTACAAGGTCGCCACCTTCTGGATGGACGAATAGAAGTGCTTGTTAATTCCTGTTTTAAAATGTTATGCAGTAGGCTACAGTGAACAAAGTAGTAAACAAAATAACAGCGGTTCTGTTTTAGCATGTAAAATTCATTAATGAGTAACGTTATAGGCGATTTAATGTTCAATAACAATTCAATACACAAATAAAATAATTCAAACCAACAAACTGCGTTAGGTTATTTTACATAAGCACGTTTCCCTTTTTCGTTTATTTTTATAGGCAAAAACAAATAACATTTAGCGTTCCTGTCTCCTATGTCACGTGGTTTTGGTAGTAGTAACTATGGAAACGTCAACGCAATGGACTATCATCTTCCATTTTTTACTTTTATTCGTCGCCGGATTGAAATAATGGCCGTAACTTGTAGTGTTCAGCTTCTTAAACTGCCTAAAACGACATTATAGTTCGACTTACATCTAAAAGTGGAGATGAAGCCTTATACCGGCGTCGTTAGACCTAAACTGATGTCACTGCCAACTGAAGCTCATCTGATAATACAGGACATTACAGACGCGCAACCCAGTTATACTTCAAACTACAAATCCAGTCCTCCAGTGTCTGGATGCTCCACAGCTGCTGAATCCAGACCGAATATCTTCTCAGCAAGACAGAAATATCCACGCAGTCCGAGCGGTGAGGATACTGTTTGCTTTACATACATGTTATTCGTTGTTCAGTGGCTCTCCAGCAAGACACATACGATTTCTGCGAGTTACATTTCCATACAATGAACGGTGTCATATGTTTTATTAACATGTAACGTTACATTTAATGTTTAATAGTTGTAGATTCAAGGGATTTAATGCCTCACAGTGTCAGCTCTATTACTGAAGGGTGAGTATACTAACAAAATAATAACAACGTAATGTTTTTTAAGACAAGCTGACATTGGTGTGTGTGTGTGTGTGTGTGTTTTCACAAAAAAACTTCCACATAAATATGCAAACACTGAGGCAATAAGTCACTAAAGTTGCCGTGTATTTCTACAAAAACACTATGTAATGGCAGCATGAATTAAACGACTAACGTTATAAGATACTATTCTACTTTTTTGTGTGTGTCTTTCCAACTTCACAGGCCTCTGTTTCCATTGTTAGCCAAAAATCGCTCAGTAGTCACCAAACGTACCTCACAAAACCACGTGCCTGACAGTGATATTTCTGACAGACATTTCTTATTTGATAAACGATGGAAAAATGGAACTTACGTCACTAATGGTATTGAAGGTATTTATTCCTTTTTTCCAGTTATATTTATTTCCATTTATTGTATCATTATTACCATACAAATGGGGGGAAAGGCAAAGAAAGTATCTTAATACCATCTATATTCAGATTATGATGTTGTCACGTCATTATTTGATCACATGGAACAAATGGTAGTTTCAGTTGGGGTAGCCAATAGATGGCGCTCACATCTTTCACATTAATATGTTTGCAGTTCGTAATTCTCAGTAAAGTAGGGATTATTATTTATAGATATCTCTTTCGCTTTTACTGTAAACCTTAGTGTATAACTTAGATATGTTTAATTTTCCCAAACAGATGATGTCCAGATGAACCACAACCATACAAATCCGCTCCCTCAGGAGTTCCATGTTTATCGCTCTCATAATTTAACCAAATTTGCCCACCGCAAAGAACTCTGCCCGCGCGACCCAAGACCACTCATTTGCGGGTGAGTTCTTCAAGACTGTTGAAACACTGCAATATTAACTAATATTCTCTACATCATATTTTCTCTACGTCAATTTCAGGACTGATTATCTGACCTCATTTCCATCGGTTTTGTTACCAACCACTAGCCCAGCTATCAGTGGACCACTCTGTTTATCACAAAGCTATAAAAACAGGTAACTTTTATTGTTGTTTATAACTATACATGTTGTGTTTATTATAAACTTATTTGGCTATCTCCTGTCTTATTCTCTACATTTCAGATTAAGGATGAAAAACAGAGTGCACAATCTCTTCTCTGATGGTGCTAACAACAAAAGTGAGCTTTTAAGCATAAATCTAACATTTAAATGCTGCGATTTAGATAGAACCTTGTAATAACCCATGCATTCAGCACATGTTAGTTAGGTGTTTGCTTAATGTTTACCAGGTGAGATCTCTCACTTCACTCCTTTTACAGATTCAGAACGCACACGTTGATGAATTTCACATGTGCTTGTGTTGTTCATGAGCTCAGGAACGTAAAATACACACATTTAACTCACTTAATGCTTAAGTACACACACACCTCATGTCCCTCCCGCCAGACTGTAGGCCATTATTGAAATTCCCAGTCTTTTGTATGAGGTGAGAAAAGCGTTACCTGTGTAAACCTGATTAAGCAAACTGTTCTCTTGTCTAACCAGCCTGTGGGCCGGTGATTGTTTTTCAGGCCAATCGTACCCTGATCCACACCTGGGTGCCTCGGCCTCTTTTGCTCAGAGGCTCACAGAGATTTCCTCTCTGGAAGCAGAGACAGTCCGGCAGGAGAGGATGAAGAGACTCAAAAAGATCAATAGGCAGGACTCTTAATTGGAGTTCATTAGCCAAAGAGGAAACACTTGACTCCTGAAATCACAACTGTGCCAAAATGGTAAATTAAAGTCAAGGAGAAAAACCTGAGAGGTACAGAGTCTAGAAGCGTAGCCACTCAATTATAACTGAATTAAAATGAAAACAATGACTGTAGCATTTACATTTCTGATATAATCAGGGATTGTTCAATTTAAAGTGTATTCGCCAATTCGAATATCAGCCTTGACATTGCCTTAAACTACAGTGATGATGAAATTAAAGCACTCATATGTTTTCTAAGTTATGTTGCATATATAAAACAACTTTATGCTTTGTGTACTGCCTTCAAATTTTAAGTGATCATATCCAAAATACATATTTTTGTCAAAGAAAAAAAGTGCTTCAATGGTATCTAAAAGTTTAACTTTTGAACTGCATTATTAAATGGTATGAAACTCTTAAGTGTATTATATTTTTGATTGATAGTTTTGATAATTTCATATATCAACCAGTAGCATTCACAGACATATGGCTGTTGTATGTTTTTAGCTGATTTAGCAGATAGAGCAGTATTTTAATGCAGGTGGGAGGCTGCATCTTTGTGCAGGTTGTTCTGGAGAGCGTGGGAGAGCTCCATTCTTCACCAAAGTGTCTTTTGTCGAAAGGAAAAGGACCAGGTTGATTCGGTTCAGGACTAGCTTGGCACATTCTGGGCAGAGAGAAGAGAGATAATGTCTATTTGTCTTCAAGGCTTCATTTCCGAAACCACCTGCAATGAGCAGCAGATTTTTATTATTAATGATAATAGTAATAGTAATAATAAGAAGAAGTGATATATGATATACAGTACAATAATTTATATTTGTACAAATTTCTTTTATTATTTAATAATCAATAAATGCATGAAATCACTTATTTTTTGTAAAGTATTATCGTTGTTGAATGATATAATTATAAAGAAGGGATATTTTTGGATTTTTAGCTTTTATTATTACTATAAATAGTTAATTATTTATGTTATGTTTAAATAAAATCACATTACATTTTGCGAATTTAACTTAAAAAAAAAAAAATTACCAGCAGCATCGTTATGAATCTTTCTATTATTTATTTATGTTTGTTTATTGTTTATATTATTTATGGGTGATGTTTATATATTTATTTATTTATTAATACCAATAATTCTAATTAATCTAATCATTAATTAATAAGTTATAATTAATAATGATTTAAAGTATTCTAAAATAATCATTAATACTACTACTATTAATGAATAATGCTTAATATAAATTAATTAAATTATTTATTAAGAGGTTTTTTATTAATATAAATAATAGTTTTTCTACTCAACATTTTACTTTTTTATTTTAATCAACAAGACTGAATGTTTCTGTCTAAAGAGGTGCAGATATATGAAAATGTCAAGTGTATTTGAAGCATGAACAACATTTTGTTATGAGCCAAAATGAGCAAGTTGCACTCTTCATGGATGTTTTTTTTGTGTGAGTACAGCAGCTTTCAGCTTTAGTCAATCAAAATGACCCAGAACAAACAGTAAACAAAGAGTCCTTTAATAAAACGCTGCCGAAGACCTGCCCACAAGAGGTTTATCATTTCAGCTCAGCTTGTTTTAACTCCAAATCAGCCTGACTTCCAAACCCTACAGGTTAGAGCCCTTATAAATGTTACTTGTCGTCACGTGGTTATGTGCTGTGGTTAAATGCTAAATGGATGAACTTTATGACATTTGGATGAGGAGTGAAATAATCAAAACTACTGATATGCCACTGTATCTGGCCTTTGTGGTTCATAAAATGACCACCAGTGACATGAGGTTTGTGTGCACTGAAAAGGAATGCGACCTAGTCAGGTTAATGGTAATGATATACTTCAGTAAGTTCACTCACAGAGAGTAGACAGTGTCTTCCTCTATCTTCATGAATCTGAGAATGGACACGGTACCCAAGCCAAACCTAAACACAGCCAAATCCACAAATCAAAAGGCCCAGTTTTGGCAAGAGTTTTGAAGGTTAGCTCGATAGAACGGTTAGAGCGAACAACAGAAGTCCAGTTCAAAGAATGACTTTGATATCAGGTGACATTCATAAGTCCAGTATAAAACATAAGAGACCTTTTAGAGTGACTTTACTATGCTTCTCAGATAACTCAGTGAGACATAAAATGTCAAACTAAAGCTGCTTTCTTTCTTTTTAAAGTCAACAAATCAAAACTGACCTTTACTTTTTTTACTTTCTTAAGACTTGGATTTGGTCATATTGTGACGGATTCAATGGTGCATGTTTTCCAAAGAAAAAAAGTTTGTCGTCTTTCATCAAAATGTAATAACTTGCTCTGCCACTAAAATGGTTTACAATGTTGGTTTTACATCACAGGTCCTCTTATTTTTCAACCCTTTCAACCTGCACCTGTCATACACAGACTACTTTTCACAATTCAAGGTGGATAAAATCAGATCCTGGCCCACAAGTTTTTGTTGTTGTTTTTTTAATATATATATATATATATATATATATATATATATATATATATTATATATACAAATACAACAATTACAAAAATTACTATGCATCATAATTAACAACAACTTCAAACTAATAAATTAATAACAAATTAAAAGTTTCATTTTGACTTAATATCATCTCAAAAATACGAGTTAGTAGCTCATAATTTGACATTTCTGTCATAATTTTGATTTTAAAACTTAAGTCTTAATCATACTTTTTTCTCAATAACTTAGACTTTATATGTCATGTAGAGTTTTTATGTCATAACTATGATTTTTCAAAAGCAACATTTTTCTTATGTGATGGAAAAGATAGTGTCATCTGAATCTAATTGATAATATATGTAAATGTCATTATACGTTAATATAAGTCATACGTCACTGTACAATATACACCAACTTTAAATGACTTTTTGTAAAATAAGTAACATTATTAATTACATGCATGTGTTCATTTTTTATTTCTAATCTCCTAAATGAATTAGTATCTCAACTTTTATATAATTATGATGCCAAAATTATAATTTACCAAAAGCATGATCTTTTTTCTTAAGTCCTGGAAATGATCTTAGTCTTAAACTCAAACAAAATGATTAAAGGCCATTAGAAGTCTGAATCTGCAAATCAAATACAATCATGCATTCTGAATCCAAGACTTGCATTAATCTTGCACTTATAGCACGGGTGATATGTGAATTGTTTTTTTCACTTTTTCATAAAAGCATGAGACCTGGAACACTTGTATAGTTTGCAGCCCTAAACATCTTCAGAAAAAAAAACAAAACAAAAAAAAACTTGTGGTTGCTATGACAACCATTTTATTTTCCACCATAACCAAATTATGTATTTTGTATCCTATCTCCCGAGCCAAACATGATAACACAGAAAAGGTGATGTGTTTTGATGGTTGAATGAAGGATTAGAATGATAACATATAGAACAACATAAAATGATCAGGTGAAGAGATAATGGTGAAATCAGCTATGTAAGAAGAAAATAACAGCTGATTCTGTGAACATCTGACCTTCACAGAATCACAGCATTTAGAAAAGTCCATATTATGGGAATTTTTTCTCTCTTTGATAATTCAGTAATTGCTAAATAATACATTAAAAGATACTTCCATATATTGTATTCAAGAATACTTTCTTGTAAAATGGTTGCCATGGCTACCACGAGGTGTTTTTAGCGATGGCTCCATTTTTGAAAATATTCAGGACCCTAACCTCTACAATTATACCATGTTTCCTGCTTTTATGAAAAAGTGAACAATACGCCTACATTTTTGCACATATCATCTGGATTATTATCAAAGATATGCATTTAATCACAGTCATACAGCTACGGCTCCACGGCCAAAATCTAATTCTTTATTGGATTAAATAGCAATACTAGTTTGGACACACTGACCCACTATGCTTTTGGTCCTGCTCAGCTCTACAACCTTCCCTCATGTGCTAATGATGAGTAACACCTCACTGGAACTCTAGATTCAGAAGAAACCGGTTTCACAGTCGACAGACTCGAGACAGCAGGGGTCACAGGGTTAATAATATGTCTTTAAAAATGTCTGAACCTACGTTGTTCTGAATTTATTCTAACATAGAGTACAGTTTTCCTCTCTCTATGGTTCAGCTTTACAAAGACTCTCTGTTCTGTCTATTGTCAACAATGAGAGCACACCTGCACCTTAGACAAACAGAAGCGGGTGTCTGCATGGATGCTCTCTACATAACCAAGAGCTGAGTCACTCTATCAACAAGCCATCAGACTGTAACAGATGGAAACTGAGTGAAGAGGAAGTTCTGGAAACCTGAACCTGCTCATTCGTTATAGATAATGTGATAATTATAACATCACATTAAAAGGTACATGTAGAGATGATAAAATGCCATGGCAGTTTTAAAATGTATTTATTACAGAACAGTTTAAAAATAAATCTAAGTGAATATTACTCAAATACGGAGAAGATAAATCCTGCTAATGATTAAAAATATATATATTTACTTATTTATTTAAGTATGTTAAAATTTTGTTTTGGATTTAGTACAGTGACAACTAATTCAAATAAAAACTATATCTGAAATTAACATCTTAACAATATCCTTGTTAATATTTTACTCAAATATGTGCAGAAGAATGTGTGTCCTGTCATCTCTGTTACTCTGGTCAGTCCTGTGACTATTTATTAATGTCTCTTTGAAAAAATAAAGATTTTTCTTAAAGGGGCCATCCAGTCCCAATTTTCCATAAGTTAATATGATTCTTTAGGGTCTTAATGGAAAGTTTGTAATATA
>JAUCMS010000052.1:11467412-11478275 GCA_032357445.1 Enteromius radiatus | reverse complement strand
AGGCTTAGTAGCAACACAAACACAATCATGTAGTCGACCATTATTGTTCTTGCTGTTCCGTGTGATGCAGCCGACACATGATGTGATGACATCATCGTTTCACAAAATATACGGATTAGCTGTACACACGAAACCGCAAGGGCAGCGTTTTCAGATTTATCCACTTTGGAACCCGGTTTCAAAAAATAGCGAATTCAGTCTCCTAAAATGCCGGATCCGTGTGGACGAAACGCCAATACGATAAAAAATTTATACGTATACAGCGAAACGTGTCTCCGTGTGGACGGGGCCTATGTTGCTGTTGAAAGGACTTTCAAGGCCCTCACCTGATATTTAGCACCAGAGGATCCACCTGTTCCTCAACTCTGTGTGGAAACACCAAATTAATTATTTATATTTAAATGTTTTATTCAGTTAAAATCCATTATCTTAGAAATATAAATCTATTACATTTATAAATGACCAAAACCAATTAATTCAATAAAAAATTAAAACACAAATAAAAAGTCAATCTTATTAACGGACAACTGCAGTTTAAAATGTTGTGAATGAGAGAGATGGCTTTACTCTTCTGGTTTGTGTGACTCTGTGCTGGATGGAGTCCTTTCACCTCCATCCTGCTGAGATGAGGTTTTCTCTGATCTCTCATGACGGGCTTGAACCACTTTTAATGCTGCCTAAACCAAACATATGCCAAAAACAAATCAAAAGGTTGAGGCACTTCATTGCATTGTAATATGCTGCTGATCATGGATGATAAAAATTTCTCCACAGTCTGCTTTTTAAGGAATATCGTAGTATCGTGCTATTTTATCATCTCCATCTCAATATGCTGTACAACGCGACACACACATCAGTGTTAACTCAATGGCAGAATTACACTCAACGGACACTGCACTTATTCACAATCACAAACGTACATTATTCGCTTTAAAGTCTTACCGATTAAACATTTCATATGTGTGCTGTCCTGACGCGCATTTCCAGTGCATACACCTGAAGCGCGCGCATCTAAATGCCTGTCAAACAACGCCTAATTACTGAACTAAGATATTTATCACATGTGATTGTGGTAATACTGTCAAAAACACACAGCGTTAAACACAGTTGTCCCAAACCTGTATTAAATTTCTTGTGTTAAACACAAAATAAGATATTTTGAGTAACCAAACAGTAGCTGGTAATAGGCAAAATTAGTTTGTTTGTACTGCTCAAGCAACTTGCAAAATAGTAAAATCAATGACAAAGAATCATGATAAAATCCTGATATTTTTGGGAAAAAAAAATCGTAATTATATTTTTGCCATATCGCCCACCCCTACCTCTGTAATTTGCAATAAAAGAACCAGCTTTACTGATGAGATGCGCATGAATATACCGTGCGATATATTGCCCAGCCCTAATTGAGGGTGAAGCTAATTGTACTAATTTCATACCATACCCTCAAGAAAACACCATGATTCTAACAGATCATTATCCAAATACGGTAAGTGTGCACTGGAAGCACATTCAACAAAGATTAGAACTTTCCCACAGTACGCAGCAAAACAAATCAGAGCACATCTTGAGGTGGATTTGTTTTTGGGTAAGCATAACAAGAAAGTCCCCTTACTTCGAATAAGAAAACGGAGGAACATTCTTGGCTGAACGCGTTGAGGAATGTGTCAATGTTCTCCAACAGCTGGTCGAAAGTAAAGTTCATCAGGAGCTGGTCATATGCATCCTTCTTACTCACAATGGTGGTCAGCTTTCCTTGTAGCTTCTGTTAGGAAAATAATTATGTTAATTTGCTGCACTGTATGAAAACAAACTGCATGTTAAACTGCAACAGGTAGCAGCAGCAACAACAACAACAACAAAAAACACACTTCTGGTAACTCCGTCTCTTTTTCCAGCCACTGCAGGGTTTCCTTTGCCAACTTTGAATGTCCTTTCTTCACGCACACAGCGACAGACTTGGACACAAAATGAAAACAGAATTTTCAGGACTGAATTCCATTCAAACTCTACAATATGAAGCATCCGTCACTCTCAAACATATATACCTGAACAATCAGCAGAGTCTTGATCTTAGCGTGCAAGTCTGAATCAGACACTTGCTTTAACGACTCCCAAATCGGCAACGCTGACATCAAGGGAGTGATTCGAGAAATGTGATCATAACGGACTTCTGAAATACACAACACCAGATTTTGACATGTCGGATTAGCAGACGAAAAGGTCACTGAATCTTTTGTTTACATTTGTCTTTGTATCTTTAAAAAAAAAATTAATTCAAGATTCAACCAAGGCTTCATCAACATTGTAAAAGACTTTATAGTATAAGAATGAGTAAAAAAAAAAAGAAAACAAATCAGATTCAGGTTCACAGGGTTTTAAAAGGCTAGTTTGGTAACACTTTATAATAACTACATGCTATGAATCATTAGTTAAGCATTAGTGAATAGTCAGATCATCTTTTATAAAGCATTTTTCCAACATTAATAGTCATTAGATACAAATACAGCTATAAATGTCTTGTTCTTGATTTATAAGCATATCTAAATGTACAAAGCAGATTTAAAAGCTCAGTTATCTTCCTAACAGAACAAACACAACAAAGAGGGATGCAGAACTATTCATTTCAAGATGCAAAAAAACATGTACTGTACACTTAAAAAAACATTTCTATGGAACTGAAGGTTTGTTTTTCATTTATCAAGTGTACAGTTGTACGATTACATTTTTTACATCTTGAAATATATTTTTTGTTTTAAGTAACTGTAAAGCTAAGCAAATTTCTACCAAAGAAAACGTATACGTTGAACAAAAAGACAACAACATTATCTATAAAATGTAAACACGCATTACTAATAATGTGTTGACATTACCTAATTCTTCCCCGTCCATCACTCTGGCAAGGAAGCAGCAGATCGTTCTCTGAGTGGGGTGATCTGACCTGTGTGAACACGACTCAAGATCATCCACTATACCTGTGGGATAAACAATAACAACACCTCCAGTACGATTACACATATATGAAAGTAGAATAACTGCTTCTAGCATTAATTGTTATAATGTTAATATGGTTATAATATAATTAATTGTTATAAAAAATAGTAACTAGATTCAAAATATTACTTTCAAATAGTTTCAAAGTTTTACGAAACTCCAGCGCAGATCTGTCTCTGAACAGCCGACATAGTGACGCGAAGTAATAATCGATAATCCATGACTGGACAACACCCTCGACTTCAGCTAAATTTATTTTATCAGTAGTGCTGGATATCATCTCACTTGACGACCCCTCCATCTTCTTGTTTATATCGAAAAGCAAATATTCCCGCCGAGCGCCGGCTGTCTTCAAGATTTCTTCTTCTTTGAGGTTTAACGGCGGGTTGCACCCAAGGCGGCTTTGCATTACCGCCATCTTCTGGATTTTTCGCGATGTTACTCCAGTTTATTTCCTGCAGTTTGTTTGTTTTCCGGAGAAGGACCTGTCCTTGATATCATCAGTATGAGACAAGAAACGAAAAGGATGCATCAGTACTGTTTTTATTTATATAGCATGGCAAGACAATTGGTTGCATATATATTATATATATACTTTAAGTGTTTTCTCGAGGATTTTCTTGGTGTTGCTAAGTATATTTACAAAGCCTCTTAAGAACTAGCTTGTATTTGAAATGTTTAACGTTAACGTTACCATTGTAATTGGTGAACCTTTTCATCTTCTACCATAGTAATATCAGCCCATCAACAGCTTTTCCTGCATTTTTTTTAAGTTTAACGTAAAGTTCCCCTTTAATGAAGGAAAAAGACGACAAGATTACAAGGCCTTTCGTTAGAGCATATTTTTCATTCATGTATGTATATGCTATTTTTTTTTACAGTGCTGCATGTGAATTGCTTGCAAATCTATCATTATTACAAAACTTTTTATTATTTTCATGCTTAGAAATTATAACTTGCTGTCTGATTGTTTTTGTGTTTATCTATGCACAAGGATATTGAATGTCATCAACAATGGGGCAGGCTCTACAAGACCAGTACAGAAGGACACAGTTAGATACTCGCTTTGTTGAAGGGTGAATAAGGAGGACCTTTGCCTGTAGGTGAAAGAAGTTTGTGTAGAATTATATAGCTTCATCTTCATCATTTTCAAGAAACATGGCATCCAGTGTGCTACGGATTGCTCAAGGGAATCTCTATCAATGCTGCACAGAGGCTAGAGAGGAATCTCGCATTGAAGACCCTTTCTGTAATTAATTCTTCAACTTTGTTCTCATTATAAAGCCTCAATTCTATCCTTGTATGAATTTCTACTTATTTATTTGTATGTCCTGTTTTGTGTTTCAGGAAGTGTTTTAAAAGCAGCATTTTCATGTCAACAGCCTTGTTCAGGGAGAAGCTTGAACACTGCCTTGTACTTGGGAAGGTGAGCATATTGTTCTATCTGACTTCTGTCTGTGATAAATGCTTTTTAGAATTCTTAATGTGCCCACATACTGGTATAATGTAAGAATTATCTTACTCTTGATGTAGGCGATGTAGATAATTTTTCTCCATCAGTAAAATCAAAAAGTAATTAAGTAAAAAAAAAAAAAAACTGAAATTTCTGAAATTCCGAATACAATTTCTCATCTTAAGGTCGGGTCACCATGGCTCTTTTCGAGCTAGTTTGTTTGGTGTGTTTAGCATGTTGCTTTTGCATGCTTTTTTTTGCTAGTTGGTTGTAGGGGTGTGCGATATTGACAAAAAATTATATCTTAATATTTTCTGTGATTTTAGTAGTAAGGATAATTAGACTATATTTTGCTGAGTGTTTTATTGTGCTGGCATGTTAAGGACTGCCATGGACATCCGGCTCCTGAAGTTTGTGATTTGTGATTCGTATTTTGTGTACTGGTCAGTTCACACCGATAGAAATAAATTTTTAACCGATTTTAAAAAAAAATTCTTACCTTAATAAAGCATTTTAAAAGTGTCCACTGTTTTTGGAATAGTACAAATTTTTTATTTAAAAAATAAAATGCACTCACATGCACATGAGTCTAGACTTCACGTAATGTATGCGTGCACACTGTAGAGGTATTTTGAGTGTTTTTTGCAATATTCTAAACTGTCAAATTGTACATTGTTTAAACAAAAATTATAATATTATCGCAGACAATATATATCACACCCCCCTAATTGGTTGGCATCGGCTTGGTGTGATTGCTAGGATGTTTATTATTATTATTCTTCACTAGAACTGATCGTGCAGCCCAAACCGTAAGACCTAGAAAGCTGAAACTTGGTCAGATGGTAGTAAACCTCCTCGCTACTCAGGCACAAAGAACCGGCCCAATCGGACCATGGGGGCGCTACAGTGATCAAAAACGCGTTAGTGCTAATAACTCCTAAACCGGTTGACGCAGATTCAAAAACTTTGCATCGTTGTAATCCTTGGGTCCATGGAAATCAAAAACGGTCACTGTGAAATTGGGCCTAAAACACACCATTTTACGCAAATTCGACATATGTTTGAAACCTACTTTTGCGAACTAGTCCTAGGTTTTTTGCCTGATCTGAACCAAACTACTGCAGTAATATACTCTGGACAGGCCCAAAAACGTTCAAAAGTCGAGCACCTGTGTTACAACAAATGGCTATAACTCGTGAACGTAATGAGATATATTTACCATCTTGGTACATATGGGTATTACGAAGAACTTTGGTGAAATAAAAACAAATTGCGCAGAATTGCTACTAGGTGGTGCTATAAGGTTGAAAAAAACTTTCTGGGAAAGCATTAGTCCGATTGACTGGAAATTTGGTATGCAATTTCACTTATTAGACAAGGTTAACGGAGGTCGATCAGAAGGAAACTCGATGGGCATGTTCGTCTAATAGTCCTAAAGGTCTGTAAGAATTTACATAAAACGTATAAAACGTAAACAAAAACACTTTATGAAACTTGGTAAGAACATGTCTCACATGACTCTTAACAATTATCCAAAGTTTCATGAAGATAGGACCTTAGGTGTCGCTATAACAGTTAAAACTGCCTCAAAAACACAGTATTTCCATAGACAATGACCTCAGACTTTAAAACGTATTCATATGGTCATATATTAACACAAAAACTTTATATCATATGATTGGTCGCCTCATTCTGAGCAACTTTGCCTCGGGACTAATGCTGTCAATCAAACCATTCATTAATAATTCACAAAAAAGTTAAAAAACCTACTTTTGCAAACTAGTCTCAGGATTTTGGCCAATTCTTGATCAAACCAATACAGAACCATTCTCTGGACTCTCTAGATTAATAATTATCAAAAAAATGCTGACTTTTGTCTTTAGGTTAGCTGTAACGGTAATTTAAAAAGAGGTGTAGCCACATATACTCAAAAGCCTATAAAACCTAAAAGAAAAACACAAAACTTTATGAAATGTGATTAAAACATGTGACAGATGAGTCTGAGCAAGCATGCAAAGTTTCATAGAGCTCAGAATATAGCTAGCACTATAACCAATAAAAAGGCCTCAAAAACACAATGTTTCCAGAGTAAATGATATTAAATGCCTCATACATTCACTTATAAACTATATCTTCACATAATATCATAGATATCCTAATAATGAACAACTTTGCCTCTGGGATTAATGATGTCAAAAAACACTTTGACAGGTATAACACTTCAACAGTGTTTTCTAAGAAATTGCAATTTATAACCACTAGATGGCAGCAGAAGACCACAAATGAGCTGATTAAACACTAAAACAGTGTTTTTCACATTTTTTTTCATGTGTCTTGTTCTTTTTTTTATTGCAGGTCTTCACTGATTCTCTTCCAGACTGTCAGCTCTTCCCAGCTTTGAGTTGCACAATGCACTAGTCTTTTGGTCTGACCTCACTATTGTTGATTATTGACTTTGCTGGACACTTCCATTGGTCTGACCTCACCCTCGTTAGACACATCCATAGATGAATCTTCTGATGATGAAGAAGAGCTGTCTGAGATGACAGAATCCATTAACCAGACATTTCTATATGTGAGGTTTCCAGGATTGACAATATTGTTGCTGACCATGTAAGATAAGATGATCCAGGCAGTTCTGTCTCCTCACATGCTGCTGGTGGAGTACTAATGTGCACGCAAGAAAAGGCATAGCAGAGAGAATCTTTTGATGAATCAGACTGGGGATCTAATTCAGGAGCTGTTGTGGACTCTCCAGGAGTGACTATATGAGATGATCTAGACAGTTCTACATCCATAGGTGTCTCCTCACATGCTGCTGGTGGAGGAAAGCTGTAGATCAGAGGATCTATCAAAGAATCGGACCGGTGGTCTAATCTTCTCCTTTCTCTCTCTGAGATTCCTGATCTGCAAGATTTCACCCTCTTTCTTTCAACAGCTCGTCTCATGTCAATCTGACAGCGTGCACATGAGTGAAATCTGGAACTGCCTGAGCTGAGTGAATCCATTGAATCCGCCTGATCTGATGTGCCTGAGATTTGGATAGGAGCAGTTCTGTACTCTCCAGGAGTGACCATATGAGATGGGTCAGGCAGTTATACATCTATAGATGTCTCCTCACATGCTGCTGGTGGAGGAAAGGCGTAGGTCAGAGGATCTATCAAAGAATCGGACCGGTGGTCTAATCTTCTCCTTTCTCTCTATGAGATTCCTGATCTGCAAGATTTCTCACTCTTTCTTTTAACAGCTCCTGCTGATTTCTCTCGGTTTCGTTTAGCAGCTTGTATCATCTCAATCTGATGACGTACAAATTTGACTAAATTTCCACTCTCTGAACTGATAGAATTTTTCTCAGTCTGATAACCTGCATTTAGCTCAGAACTGGGCGTGTCTTCAGATGATGCTGGATAACCTGAGCTGAGGGAATCCCTCGAACTGTCAGAATCAGATTTGCTGTTATTGTTGACCGGAGGAGAAGGTCTAGGCACCTCTTCACTATCACCGAACACTTCAACAGGCTCAGGATGATCTTCATTCTCGCTGGATGAAAATCCTGTTTCGTCACGAGGCATCCATATTTTTGGAAGGTGAATCTTGTTCTCGTGCTCATCTGCAACTGTTACCAAAAAAAAATAAAATAAATAAACAATCCTATAATTGATATCATCAAACGCAACTACAAATCGGGAAATCCATACATTCAAATGATTATAAATTCATATTTGTTCAAAAGGCTACTTTAACTTAATCCACATTTGCAACGTCACCGTCACGTGCGCTGAGCAGTCATGCAGAAAGTGAACTCTTTTATTGATCAATCCGCTACATCTCAGCTTTGTCTGCAATATCTCACACTTGCTGATAGCTCAGAAACAGGTGCCTCAGTAACGTCTACTTTAATGACATAGTAGAGAGAATCCATTGAAGAATCAGACTGCTGGTCTAATCTCTCTGGCCTTTCTGATCTGAAAGATTTCATAATCTTTTTTTTAACAGCTTTATCTCTTTGTCTCATCTCAATCTGATAAGCTGCACATGAACTGAAAGAATGCATTGAATAATCAGAATTAGAACAGATGTCTAATTTTATCTGGTCTCATCAACTGGTACTGGAAACCTACTGGTACACCACAAATTGGTGTTAGATCTGTCTCTACTGATACTATAGACCAATAATTATCTGTTCGTAAACATCAGTTATTCAACGAAATTAACGTTAGTGAGTGGGATACGTCTGACAGATCCGTTTGCTATACCACCTTGCCAGTGGATAAACGATGAAACTTAAGAATAAAGGGACAATATTTACCTCTCAAGCTTTGCATCGCTCTTGTTTATTTTACACTGGGTTGAGTATGAAAAGACAGAAGCGACGAAGTCAAGACTACTGAAGTCCATGGATATCTCTCCTGTACAAAAAGTGTATTCTAACGTTAGTGATTGACAGTGCCATAGTTTGCTATAACTTATTAGCCAAGTTCTAACGTGACTAGCTTTGTTTTATTGTTAACTCATTATTTACCTATACGTTGCTGCTGTGAGCCAAACCGAGTGATGTGTCTGATTTAGCATTACTTTAACTTAACGTTACCTGATATGAAGTGTGAACTGCAGAGTCGGGCATTTTTAATTTGGTCCTCTTTCCAATTAGCTCTTCCGAGGGCTTGTAACCAAAGACGTCTGCAGTTGGCATTAAAAGGGGTGTAAGTTATGTTGATGGTATGCAATAAAACTGCACAACACGACATTTTCACGGTCGTCTTTTCTTCTTTTTCTAATTTTTCTTTCGGGTTCAGTTGTTCTGACATTTTTTCCTGAAAGGCGTAGATCAGAGGATTCACTGAAATTTGGTCAGGAGCAGTTCTGTACTCTCCAGAAGTGACTGTGCTGTAGTTGACCATATGAGATGGTCCAGGCAGTTCTTCTTTGGTGGAGATTTCCATAGATGTCTTCTTAAGTGCTGCTGGTAGAGTACTAATATACATGTGAGAAAAGGCATAGCAGAGAGAATCCATTGAAGAATCCGACTGCTGGTCTAATCTCTCTGGCCTTTCTGATCTGAAAGATTTCATAATCTTCATTTCTGTAAGGGGTAGGTGTAGACATTAATAAAACACAAAATAATAGGTAGAAAAAATACCTTGAAACTGCGTACGTGTGTAACGTATGTGTGACGTAGCCTGATAATTGGTCTATAAGGCTGATCTGATCTATTTTGAACACTGATTGTGACGTCAACTCATTTGCATATAAGAGCTCTGAACGTTCTAAAAATGCTACGGTTGACTGACTCAACGTTGTGTTGTGCTATAATGGACTATTTAACCTTACTCTTTAGTCTCTTTTAACATCATGATTTTACTTGAGATTCTGGTAGTTTTTTAATTTAGTTTGGACATTACATTAAATTCTGTGTTTCAGTGTATTTCAGGATTAAACTATTTACTTGTTAAATAAAAAATATAATGTCATGTCTCCAAAAAAGTTAATATGAAATAGACTACATTAATTAGAATACAAAATAAACTAAATTCCCTCAATAAAAAATTATATATTTAAAGTGTCAAAGCAGGTTGATTAAATACGCACTATTTGTTTTTAAAAGTTATTCAAATGATTCATTGTAAAGCAGTGGATGGTTGCATTTTACATTTACATTTATTTGTTTAATAAGTTTCCGTGTATTATTTGACCATTCTGTTGAAATAAGACTATGAAAGAGAACTCAGTTTAGCACGCTGACATGACAGGCGGTTTTATGTGCGTATGCAAGTGTGTTTGTGCTTTTCATGGTTAAAAGGGTGATATCTGAATCGGGCATTTTTGCTCTTTTAATTTTCTCATGCATGCACGATGACATTCTTGTAACGTTATGTTTCTTTATCAGTCTCCTACTTTAAGCATCCATGTGCTTGGTGAATAGTTCATTTAAAGAATTAATTTGCAAAAACAAACAAACAAAAAAAACATAAACGCCACTTTTTATGCATTATTCTCCACATACAGCGCTATCTGAACCCATATGTCTATCTTAGGAAATCAGCATGTGTTCGGGCAGCTTTTGCTTTGAAAAGATGATCTAGCTGAGAGAAGTTTCGTTAAAGCTGACTAGAAATGATGGAAGATGGGATCATTTCGACGAACTTGATTCACTGAACCTGTGATATTTTCTTCAAGGCGCAAAAGAACCAAAATCTAAGAAATTCACGGAACCTAGTGAGGTAAAAGCATGCTTTTATTACTCTAAAATGAGTTATCTGCTTTGCTAGCCTATAAAACAAACTTTTTATGTTAAAACGAACCCTGCATTTATAATGAACTTTAATATAGTAAATTACCTGTATCAGGGGCGATTCTAGGTTCAGAGCTTTGGGGGTGCTGAGCACCCAGAGAGCTGCCCAGCAAGGCAAGATACACTT
>JAUCMS010000052.1:11444306-11467312 GCA_032357445.1 Enteromius radiatus | reverse complement strand
TAACAAAACAAACAGACGGCATATGACAGCAAACGAGAGCGCCATTCAATCTTCTCAGTGTCCTTTTATCTCCATGCTAAAACTTCATCAGCAGCGGATAGGTCGGCGTTGCGTCGCTTGATGAAGAATGACAGCCGTGTGAGCCAATCAGCAGTGAGGGCCACCTAAGAGATCGACAGGGGGGGGAGAGAGAAAGAAACAGCAGGAGAGAAAACGAACCCTCCCACAAAACATTTATGGACGTAACAAGCACAAAAAGAGAATTTTAAAGTATATGGTGCACATTTGAAAATGTTTGGTTTTGAGACACAAAAACCAACGATGTTTGATGCTATAAAGAGAACAGCCAATATTCAGAATAATGGGGACTATGAACTGTTGAATTGAAATCTTCTGTGCTGTATAAAGTTCTATGTGCTGTATTTTTTCATGGAAAACATGACAGTAAGCAATATTTTTGTTAACTATGCCTTTAACAACATGATTTAATAAAAAAACATACATCAAATGAAAATGTACTGTAAAGGGAGGTTCTCTTTTCTCGGCAGTTTCCATTTGGGTCTGTGAGAGAGACAGAATTATTTCAAATTCATGAATTTGCTTTTTTTTTCAGTTATTAAAGCAATTAGAATAAAGACAACTAAATCAAGTCATATGAGAGATAAAATAATAAGGCATTGTAATTGAGGTCAGATTCTCTGGAGAAGGATTAATCACTGATGATTAATGTCAGGTCTTAGACATTACGGCGACTATGTTGCTGCTGAAATTACTTTCACCTGATATTTACAGTAGCACCAGTGGATCCACCTGTTCCTTATATCTGTGTGGATACATGGCCACACCAAATAAATTATTAGTTTATATTTAAAATATTTTATTTAGTTAAAATGCATATTACATTAAAAAAATCACATCAAATTCTCTACAATTAAAGATTTCAATTCAGAAAAAGCTTTTACATTTATAAATGATGAACCAAATAAATAAATTGTAAATTAATTTTATAAAATGTTTTATAGAGGAGACAGATGGTTTTATTCTTCTGGTTTGGGTCGTTTCACTTCTACCCTGTTCAGATGAGGTTTTCTCTGATCTTTCTTGAACCAGCTTTAAAACAAACACACCAAAAAAACCAAACAAAAAAAGCTGAGGCACTTCATAGCATTTCTTGTAATATGCTGCAAAATACAGTCTATAAATCAAGTCAAAGCAAACCATTAGCGGCAAGCAAATCTGCTCTTAAGAGGTCAACATTTTGTCTTTACCTTTATAAGGTGGTTATTGAGTATTGAGGGTGAAGCTAATTGCCCCATTTTCATACCCTCAGGAAAACACCACAATTCTAAGAGATCATTAGGCAAATACGGTAAGAGCATTGAAACCACTTTCAATGAAGACCATTAGGACCTTCCCACAGGATGCAGCAAAACAAATCAGGGTTTATCGTAAGGTGGATTCGTTTTTTAAGGATTAAAGAGGTTCTCGAATAAGAAAACCGAGGAAGATTTTTTGACTCAGTGCTTTGAGGAATGTGTCAATGTTCTCCAACAGCTGGTCAAATGTTAATCAGAAGCTGATTATATGCATCATTCTTACTCACAGTGGTGATCAGCTTTCCTTGTAGTTTCCGATCGACAGACTCACAGTGACAGAACTGGAAAACAGCATTTTCATGACAGAACCACATTCACTCAATCATAAATACCTGAACAACCAGTAGTGTCTTGATCTTTGCATTCAAGTTTAAATCACACACTTCCTTCCATATTGGCAATGCTTACATCAAGGGAGTGATTTGAGAAACCTGATCATGATGGACTTCTGAAATACACAACAAAAGATGGTCAACCTCTCATTTACATTTGTCTTTGCGTCTTAAAAAATGGATTTGGTTATGGTATACTGTACATTATTCTTGCTAAATCTCATGATCTAATTAGATGAAACTTGAATCAAAAGTCTAAGTAAGAATGTAAGAAGAATTAAACAAATTAGAAAACAGATCAGAAATGTTCTTCAAAGACTGATGGTGGTATTGTATATACACACAGCCTAGTCTCATGAAAATGCATATAAATAGCATTACAATAAATATACACACAGTTATTTTTATAAAGAAGCAAATTAAAAACCATTAGACAAATACAATTTATCTTTAAGACCTAATGAATGTAATATAATGGCACATACCCAGTTTTCACCCACCACCTTACATTTACTTAAACCATAACCGACTGTATTTACGTGAGATACTCCCCACGATGGACATCATCTCCTCAGTGTGCATATAGATCATAAAAGTCTATTATATATTATTTTATTATTTCACACCCAGTATTTTAGTATAGTCTCTAAAGACCTGACATAGTGACGCAAAGTAACAACCATCCAGTGTTTGCCAATTTTTTTCAATCGAAATGAGCTAAATCCAACTTGAAAAGTCCCTAGATGACATCATACGTCAATTTGCATATTAGTTATGTCAGTGTCTCATATTATCTTGGTTCTCTGTGGTCACATAATGTAATTTAGTGCATCCAAATTCTCAATATATTCTGTTTTCACTGATATATTTAATGGTTTCTGTTGTCAGAAAAACGGAATGAATATGAAATAGTGACTAAAATGCACCCCATTATAAGGCCTACTAAACTAACGTTAGCTCTACCTTACAAGATGTTAATCTGGATTAAAATCCTGATTTATAATTGAGCCGTTGTTTGATGAAATAAAATACACATAAGATATAGACAATGGCTATGCTTTGGCTGTATTTGCATGTAAAATAGAGTTAGAAGCAACATAATATCTATCAGTTCTAGCTGGACACACGCAGAGAGAGGAGTGCGCGAGCTGGGAAAACAAGAGCTCGAGCAGCAATACCAGAGACTAATTTATCTGAGGTTTGTCCAAGAACTCACTAGATTTGTCGCTAGTCGCTTTTTTTGGAAAAATGTCGCCAAGGGGGTCTGAAATTGGCAACACTGCGACCATCCATGACTGCACCCTCGACTTCAGTTAGGTTTATTTTGCTCGTAATGGATATTATCATCATACACGTATCTATGATTGTAACATTCGAAATCCCTTGTTTATTATGAAAACAATTGACTTTTCATAATTGTCTTGTTTACGTTGAAAACATTCCGTCTAACGCTCTTGCGAGGGCGGAGTTTATAGAAAATTCTGGCCGCAGCGCCACCTGCCTGCGCGGAGAAAATAACAATATGAACATCTTACGAGGACCTATTTCTTAATATCTTGAAAAAAGGTCAACATTTTACAACTATGAACTATATTTTATATATAATTTTAATGCTTGGGCGTTGAGCTGATTTTGCCAGGAAAGCCTATTTTCAACATAAACGTAAACAAATAATCCTTTTGGTGGGAAAAATGGCCTGCCGGCAGCAGAAGCCTTCGTTTTGTTGAACTATGTGTGTTGTGGTAACTGTTTTTTTTTAATCTAAAACATTACATAATGTCTGATAAGTTTAAAGAAATTGTTATCAACATTTATTAATTTAGTTAAGGAGAACTGACCATCATGTAAGCTCACTTTTTCCCTTTCTTAATTTAAATTGTATTATACTTGTGTAGATAATTTTAATTTAACTAAACGAATTCTAACTAAATTTATACAGTTATATTTCCTTTCATATAAATTAAAATGATCTACAAACAAAGATATTCTCTTTTATAAATGAGGCTATATAAAATTTGTGTAGAAAATAAACGAACACTAGGTGTCACACTAGTTCAATAAAACGTTTGCTGTAGCATTACATGAAGGATGAAGTTTGCTTACATAAGGATGAAAACCAAAGTTGTGTGTGAAATTCACTTCTGTAATAAGGCCATATATTTGATAAATTATGTTAAATGCATTTTCACAGAGAAAGCTACTCAATAATGCTGCTTCAAAACTAAGCCAATAAGGTCAATATTATATTTACATCGTTACATCATATTATATTATATTAAGAATAAATAATTTTGTATTTTTATAAAATAAACTTTTTAAAATTTCTACACTTTGGGCCCCTTTTTGGGATATATAGGCTGTATTTGATGGTCGGGGGTCTTGCAAGAAGTTAGCTTAATGCCACCTATTATAATATATATTTTTTTATTTTTACACTTTGAATTGGCAGTTATTGAACTAGAAAAGTGTTCCTGCTTTTGTCTCAGGCTGGGAAACTGCACAAGACATACTTATCATCTCTTGTTTTGTTTTTTTTCAGCAGTAAATACACCCAAAAGTGAGGACAGAAGAAACGATTGAAGAACCGCAGGTAAACTACTATTCAAAACTATTTTTTTTACCAAGGCTGTGTTTATTTGGTCAGAACTATAGTAAAAATGTTATTGTGAAATATTATTATAACTACTTTTCTTAATTTTCAGCAGTAATAAGTGCAGAAATACATGTTACATGCTTTTCTGATCTGATGCTTACGAAGCCTGCAGCTTAATATTTTGTGAGAACTGGGATTTACTTTTATTTCAGTATTCTTGTTTCGAACGATTGAGTAATTTCTGCAATTTTTTAATGTCTAGCTGTTGTGTACTATGAAGATGAAAGGCTTGGATAAAAACAGGTCGCGGAACACAAGTGAGTTATTTACACATTTATTTGTTATCCTGCATATGCTAGTAGACTTAACATAGACAATGCAGTTTATTTTACAGAAATGTTGACATACATGTACCATGACAAAGTGTTCTGTGATCACATAATTATACAGATTACTACATGCATTCAAAGATGCTGATATGTGCAGAAACAGTCTGCAGCTTAAAGGTGTCTACGGACATTGAGATACAAGATAACATCATTTAAACAAACAAAAACAGAAAAGAGGCAGAAGACGTGAGAGGAAGAAATACAATGTAGCAAGGATGCATGGGAGAACAGGCTATGACACATTCATCTTTAACCTCGCTTTCAAACAAAAATATTAAAATAAAACCACACGCTTACCATGACGATATATATAATCACAAATGATCATGTGATGAGAAACATGCTTGTTCACAGTCCATCAGCTCTTAATGTTCATTTTACCATTTACACAGGAGCTAAGTCACACAGACCCAAATCCCTTTGCATTTACTGCTCCCAAAAAGGCTAATGGGAGAGTCTTCTATAGTCATATGATGACATGCTACAGACAAAACAAGGAGTTGATTGCCTGGAGTGTGTTATAAAGAAAAGAGTTTAACAGTATCGACTTTGAGCCCCACTCATTTGTCTTTATTCAACAGGTGCTAAATGATGCAAATCTTTAATTTGTGCAATAGTTCAAACTGTAATTTTTTAAATAATCTGCCACTGACAGATAAAAATACTGGGATACCAGGTATAAAGAACGTTTATCTTGTGAGCTGTTCAAATGATCAGGGATCTGAAATTGTATTTTTGAGCATATGTAGGAACTTATAAGACATGAGACATGAAAAAAAAAAATCATTATACCATATGAGCATTTCGTTTTGCTTGTGTTGGTATCACCTTAAAGGGATAGTTCACTCAAAAATGGAAAGTCTGTCATTATTTACTCATACTCATACTTTATTTTTAGTCAGTGCAGCCCAAAACAACACTGAACCCCATTGACTTTCATTTTATGGACAAAATATCAACTATCTTCCATAGAAGAAAGAAATCCGTACAGGTTTGGAGGTAAATAAATGATGATAGAATTTCTTGGTGAAGTATTCCTTTTTAAACAGTAGTTTATGTGTATTGAGAAAACTGAAGAAGCTTTAACACGCTGAAAAATATTTCACTCTAAAAACAAAGTCCATTTACCATGCTAACCAGGAACAAAACTTCATTCATTGATGACTTAACCTCCAATATTTATACACAGCATTGCCATAATATTTGGACACTTAAATTTAATACAAAATATCACACTAAGTAGCATTTGCAAGATGCTTTATTTTCCCAAAACGAACTGTCCTTTCTGTATTTTTCAAAGTAATTTAGTCATTTCTGAATACAATTTCCGTACCACTTTACGCCGTACATTAATATTTGACAACCAAAAAGTGTCCAAAAACTTATTTTTGTAAAACGTTTTGCTTTAAAAGTGTGCTTGTGCTATGTATCTTTAAAATAAATCCAACTTGATTTGATATTTTGTAAAAAATTTAATATATTCTGTCCAAATATTTTTGGGGCCTCTGTATACGAGGCATATAACGCACAGCAGAGAAGCTGACCATCCTGTGGGAATGCATGAGATGGGCCATTATTCAACAGTCTGTCAAAACAGAAACAGGCATGTGACGACTTTCTTTAAAAAAACAACGACAACAAAAGATGATACGCTCTTTAAATGAAGAAAACACAGACATCCACCATATCAGAAGATTAGTGTCGTAGAAAACCTGAGAACTTAATATTACGCATATCTATTACTTAAAGACCTGATTTTTTTTCCCCCTATAAAAAGTATAATTTTCTGTACAGTGCTATATGAACAAAGCCAACTGATTTGTAGCCTTCTCATAAATGTTTATGAACAGGCACGCATCATTTCAACCACCATACGGCAGGAAATTGTGGTCGTGCAGAATTTTGGTTTAGAAAAAATAGAACCACTGTCAGCATGAATTAATAAAACAAAAATATTTTTTACGAGCCCATTAAATCATTTCAAGAGTTTGTTTTTCGTATTTCAAATGAACCTGTGTGTAGACATTTATAAAAGACCCTCCTGGTTTAATCGGTCAGAAGAATCTTATTTGAAGAGTATAACCGGAGTGATTCTGACAGCCACAAAGTATTTTTGTAAAACGTCAAATCTTTTTTTTTTTTTTTCTTTTTTTTTGAGTGGTAACACTGATATTTCAAATATTAAAGATATATCATCTGAAAAATACAATTGAAGTCTCTGCCTGTACACTTACAAATCCATTAGACTGTAAATAAAGTGCCACAATTCTTGGCCTGCATAGATTGCAGTATGCTGTATTGCACTTTCCACCAAAGCGTAACCGCCAGAGCCAGCTGAAATCTTGAGTTCCTCCTCCTCCTCCTTCTCGTCTTTTTCACAATCCTCATTCGGCCCATTTAGATTGTTTGATTTCTCCAGACACAATGTACATTTTGAACAATCAGCCAACTGCCATGCCAAAACAAGTAATATACATACATTTCCAGCAATCTTGGAATAAAGGCAACATAAAATGGATATTCTCTCATGTGACAGGAAAAACATGTCGGCCAGATGGTAATACATAACTCAAAAGAGAACAAAATATTCTTGAATACTCAGTAAAACCAGACAAATGTGAGTTTCTGTTAAGAAATGACTCAAAGGTCAGGCATCTGAATGATACAGATATGGTGAAATATGAATAATAATGAAACAACTCATGTGAAAAATTAAAACTGTAGTGGCATTTCCACTACTGTACTCTCGTTAAATGAAGAAAATTATTAAGTATGATGTAAATGAAAACATAGTTTGTGTTTTGGTCCTTTTGAAGAGTAAATATAGCATTACTAAGAGGACTGTGTTTAACAGGGAAATATCTGAAGAACTGTGATGTAGGTTTTAATGACCAGAACCACTAATTTGATTCAATTATTCTAATACCACTATGTAGACTAGTTTTTAACCACTATGTTGACTATTTGCTGTTCTGTTGAATGTTTGAGTATGTAAAGATAAGTTAAGACATACATACCTGCTATACCCATGTGTTAGTATGATATATGTTTAAACTAAACTTTTTATTTTTTTTAAATTTACATCTAACTTATCCAGGTATCGCTCGCTATGGCGATACATAATAGTCAATATATAATTTCCATTTACAGCTACTGTATATTATCTGATTGCTATTTTCATTTGGCAACTACAGGTGTATATGCGACGCTGATATCAAGAAAAAAGTGGTGCAATTCATCTGGTCATTAAATGGAGATTTTGATGCTGCTAATTTGAGTACCCAACCGAAAATAATAAAAATAAATAGGTAAAACCAAATAAAACCTCCAAATAAATACGTGACATTATAGACCATTCCTAAAACACAAACACATCTGCATTAGTTACACATTGCATTTCTACAGAAAGTCATGATATGTTTCAATACGTCGCTACTTTGGAGCTCACTTTTCACAGTCTTTGATGAAAATTCCCTCTTTAAAACAGAAAAAAAAGATTAACAAAAACCGTTTTGACATCTACTATGCCCTCTGTGGCTATGTGCATTGTCATTGCTGTAGTCTCTATATTTACCGTGGAGTACTCTCAGCAAACTAAGCACCGTAAAACAGCTTTGTTAATATGCATGCTCTTGTAGATCTGACCCCCTACGGTTCCGACTGTCTCTATAAAATAATAAACAAGTGAAAAGGTAAAATGTACAGGTAGGTCAACAATGTCCTCATTGTTGGGTAAATACATTCTAAACAAGCCTCTCATTTGCACCGCATCCTCCAGGACTCGTCTGCAAGAAACTGCAGTCTCTTTTGCGTTATTGACAATGACACAATTACAAGGGACTTTTCATGCCATGCAAAAATATCTTTCAGACCACATCTGTGTGCCCTTTTCTCTACCAGTGCGCTCCACTCTGTCCGAATGCCAAGCCACAGTCACATACCGGTTTCGCAAGATGGTGAGTGGTTGCCATCCCCTGGCATTATATGGATCTCCGGGGTAAACATGTGGTTCTCTACCTTGTGTTCACTTTGGTTAGAGTCTGGCTTTTCCTCCCCATTACCACCGACTACCACTTGAGTGCAGTTCTGTGCTGCTAGTTTGGGTGAGGAGATGGCTGCGGAAGCCACTTCCATTTGGTTCTGTTCCTCAAGGTAATTCTGTTCCTCCAGGTCCCCCAGAAGCAGCGCCGTCTCCCCAGGATGGTATGCACCGGCTAGCATCTTCGGAGAAAGAACCAAGTCTTTCATTGGGATACTACCCAGCATTTCCGAATCTGAACAAAGAGGAGAGCACTCTCCCTCCGGGGAGTCATCTTCCAGAAGACTGTTGTTGATATCTTGTGGAGAAGATGTGTTGGGCGGTGTCAGAGGAGCGTCCTCTGGCGCTTCGATGAAGTTGACTTTGAGGCCTTTTGTCTTCATTGAATTTGTGCCTCGAATGGAGCTTCTGATGTTTTCTATGACCTCGTTGAAGTTCTCACTATCCTGTGGCTTGTCAATGTCTTGGTTGAGAGTCTCCTCTGGACTCATGTCAGAGGGTGTCATCTGGCCGAAGTGAAGTTTCGGAGGTGCTTTTGATTGCCTTTGCTGAATCTGCTCTGCTGTATAAGAAGATGCCTTCTCACCCTGTCCAAATTCAGCAGTGCAGCTTGCAAAGCTGTCAACGCTCGATATGCTCCTGACATCGGTGATTGCTCTTTCCTTGGGATGCCGTTTGGTGGCCGTTGGGACTTCCTTCATCTCCAACTCTACCTCATGGTTTGACACAGCTGCTGGTTGTGTGCTGTTGATTGTGTTGAGATCCGAGAAGGACTGTGTCTTTGTCATTTGGTTATACATTTCCTCCAGTTTCTGAGCGTTAAGATGCTGTGGACTCGGCGTTCTCATGTATTCCCGTGAGCCGTTTGGGCCGCTGTCGGGAAACTTCTTCTCAAAGGATCTGAGGCTGGTCTCTGAGGATGTGCGCTGTGGAACACCCCACCGGCTCGGAGAAAGGTGGTTGTCCATTGGCCGTTTATCGTCACTTTTGTCTACTGCGACGTCCATTAACTCCATACTTCGAGCAAAGGCATCTTTCAGGTTCATTGAAACAATGCTGCCATTTCTCTTGGCTCGTTCTAAGGCCTCTCTTCTCTTAATGGCTTTCTCCTGTCGTTTCTGCTCCTTGTAGAACTCGGAGAAGTTATTCACAATAATAGGGATGGGTAAGGCAATGACCAACACACCAGCAATACAGCAAAGTCCTCCGACTATTTTGCCAAGCAGAGTCTGTGGGTAAATATCTCCATAGCCCACTGTGGTCATGGTGATTGTAGCCCACCAAAACGAAGCTGGGATGCTGGTAAATTTGGTTGCATCCTCGTCCTTCTCTGCAAAGAAGACCAAACTTGAGAATATCATGATTCCCATGGCTAAGAACAATATGAGTAAGCCGAGCTCATTGTAGCTGCGCCTGAGGGTGAATCCAAGAGACTGCAGTCCTGTTGAATGTCTTGCCAACTTCAGAATCCTCAAAATTCTCATGATACGGAATATCTGCACCACCCTCCTCACGTTCTGGAACTGCAGCACGCTTTTGTTCGACTCGGTCAGAAAAATAGTGACATAGTAGGGTAAGATAGCTAATAAGTCAATGACATTTAGTGGCCCTTTAAAGAATTTCCACTTGTTTGGAGATGACAGGAAGCGCAGGAGATACTCCATTGTAAACCATGCAATGCACACGGCTTCAACGTGAGCAAGTTGAGGATTGTCATTGGCCTGGCCAAATTCATCTGTCACTTGGAGTTCGGGCAAGGTGTTCAGGGAAAGTGCAACAGTTGAAAGAACGATGAACAGAATGGATATGATGGCCAATATCTGCAAGAGAAAGAAAAGAAATGCATAAGTTATGATGATTTTTCTCTACAAAAGATTTGTGTACTTTCTAATGCAATGAAAGCACAAGCGCAAAGCCTTTCTGTCTCTTTCTTTACACACACACAGACATACACACACATCCAATGTTTTTAAGGATCCATTAAAATGAAAGGCAAATCCATTTTAGTGGACAATTAAATAGAAAGTTAATATTACTTTCTATTTACTTTTCTAATAATATTTCATTTAGTTTTAAGTTATTTAAGGATCCATTTGCTTTGCAATTAAATATGGTTGGCAATGAGATTAAAGCTTAAAAAAAGAGTCTGACATTATTTGTCTTGATTATAGCCTTTATATCCTTAAAAGCAATGACTAAACTTTCTTCTTGTTTATCTCAAACATCAAGATCAATTGGTCCAATTCTTTATTGTCTGGCAAATCAGTAAAAGAGAGATTTGGTCATACATGGCTTGTCACGTGGACCCGCCACCTGATGTACTGCGATAATGTTTCTTATCTAGTATTTCTCTGAAATCTCCTGCATCTTTGGACGTTTTAGGGGATTGTGATGATGTACAAACAAAAACTCAAAGAGTTCAGCTACAAAACAAGCAGAAATTTCACAAACAGCTCTAGAATTTCTGGTTCCTTTTGCATAAATCGAAATGCTAAGTCAGTTACCTAAGTGTCTCATATATCTAATCTATTATCCTTTACAAATATTGATCCCTGGCCAATGTAAAACCGCATGCTAATGTTCCGTTTCCTGTGGCGTACCATGATTCTATTACATAAGCCAGTGCTCTGCACAGCTTATGTACAAATAATATTTAATGTCTGTGCTACTGTAAAAAAACTAAACAGAAATATTTGTAAAAAAATATTTTATACATTTACTAAGATTTATAATGCAATTTATTACACTTAACAATATTGTTACTTCATTATTATTATTATTATTTTACATTTCTTATGTATACTGTATTATTATACTGTATTTTCAGGTGTAATTGTTAAGCATAATTATACATATAAGTAATGAATAACATTAATTAACTACATGTACTTACTATTTGGATAGGGTGTTGTTTAAGGTTATTTAAATGTAATTATGCCTAATTTATTGTTATTATACACGGAACATTTGAGAAATAAACCGTTAAATAATCTGTTACCTGCTAATTTCTTTCCTGTTTTAAATCTGCTAACTCAAAACAATATTCAATGAATGTCTAATTAATCTCTAGAGGTCAAAATAGCAGCAGATAAAAGGTGACTATTATTCTAATGGCGGTCGAGAGAAGGTCTCCAGGAATATTAGGGCTAATGAATCAAATCTTCCATGACAGTCCTAGAAGCTTTTATAAATGAGAAGTAGGATTGATATTTATTAGGAGAGATATCTCTCAATCATCTCTAGTGCAGTTCAGGTGCATAACTTTCTCTAACCTTGATGTGTCAGATGTGTGAACACACTTCTTTGTAGAATTCTGTCAGGATTACACTGAAATTGTGTATTCATGCAACTATTTAGGTAAGATGTGTATGATTTAGTATGAAGGAACTGTGTAGGAACAGTTTAAAGACCATTTAAAAAATACTAAGCATAAGAACATGAAGACAATATTTTCAAAAACAGATAAGTCCGTTTTTTGTGTGTGTGTGTTATTATGTTTGGTTAGCTGTAGTTTTATTTATCATTTTAGTTATTATTTAATCGAAACAAACCAACTGCATTTTAAAGGATATTAATTGGAATGCAGGAAACATGTTTTTTCTTTTTTTACCATTAAATAACTGACATTTAACCGTCACTGTATAAAGACAAATATATTGTGGAAAATATAATTTTAGATGCTAGTCTAGGTATTCAAAATAAATGTGTAAACATTAGTTCAATATATTTAATGTAATATATTTTCTACTATAGTTCTTGCACCATTAATGCAGATGATACTATATTTCCGCAGTGGTGAATAAAGTGATAGTGATGACATAAAGGGAGCGGCTTAAGTGCCCACTTGTATAAAACACTGAATCTGTCCAACATTACAAGCTGACCGCATACATGGTTAAATCATAATATAAGGCATCCTCAAGACCAAAGATCTGGTCCTGAAATGAGCTAATGCGTTTTATCTCAGTCCACAGAATTCCTGCTGTTTTACATTTTGTAGAGCAAGATCGCTTGTGGTTTAGGAAGTATTATAATGAGCACTCGGTAGAAACCTATTAGCAGCATGTCCCATCAGTCAAGCATGGATTTTCTGAAGAGGTGTGAAGTCATGGTGTTCTGAGGACACTGCGTGCTGTCTCGCATCTATTCTCCTGAGCAACTTCAATCCCGCTCTGGATTACAGCAATAGTGATGTGTCCTTTCTGCACTGCATGTACTTGTACACGCTATGTTGTGGAATTCATTTAGCTGCTGAAGTCATAAATTTTCTTTGACCTCCCGCCCTAACTCTTTCTATCAATCAGTCACATGCTTGCTCCTCCCAAAGCCGCATTGGAAATCACATACCCACAGGCAACATTACAGTGAGTGGGGTCAAATGAAAACAGATCAAAGTGTCTGACCTTATTTCCGTGAATCCTATAGAAGTGGCTTGCATTAACTTAAATGAAGTCGGAGTTGTTAAAGAGATAAGTTACGATGCGCATCCATGTATGCTTCCTCGGGATAATCCCTTTAGGAAGAGCCCCATGGCCCTTGCTTGCTGACCCAGGAACAGCTTGCAAGGTTGCTCGCTTCTGTCTGTCCATTAACGTCATTGCCTGGGAGAACACACATTGCCTGTAGTTGTTTTGTCTGTTACAAAAGCTCATCCAGCAGCTTCCAATAAATCTATAAAATGTGTTACATGAGCTTTGGGATTAAATGTTTTCTCCTGTGGTGGCAAAGATAAGTGTAATCTGAAAAAAGGGATATATGCCTCTGAAAAGACTGCAATTGTTTAATTGCAACAAAACTTTTGTATCAATAAAAACCTTTGATTGATCCAAAATGTAAAATAAAGTCAAATTAAATTTTAATTGAATGAAAGTGCAAAAATAATTAAAATATTTTTTAAAATTATGACGCCTCTGATTGGCCATTGTGTTTGTAAAGTCAACAGAAATGTGTGTGATTGGTTATGCGCAATGCAATAAAAACGCGTAAAAAGACTCATGTGACCCATTCTGGCAAAGGCTAATTTTGAGCTATACAGGCAAAAAATAATTATTTTGTAAAGATGTAAACATAAAAATAAGTTGTTGAAAAATTGCTTATTGTGACTAATTTTTCTAGTAAAGGTCACATATAATGTGACATGAGCAAATCTAAATTTATTACAGAAATCAACACTTTTCATTTAATATTTCAAGTATCATAATTTAGAAAAAACAGGGGTTAATGGGTTAAGTTAATGTTTTGTGATATATGGATGGATCCTTAATATTTAAGGGAGGTTGCCAACATCAAAGTGACGAAGGGGACCGGGATGTGCGGATCCATTTGCAAGCTTTATTAAATAATTGAGGTCAAACAGGCAGGGTCAAAACAACGGCAAACAGGTATGGTGAAGGCAATGTACAAGAAGAGTCCAGGATCCAAGCAGGGTCAGTCGAACGGCAAACAATATCCAGCTGGGCAACGTGACTGTCAACAACCTGCCCCCTCAACCCCACACATACACACACCATAAGAAAAAATCTACCTGGTTTCATGACATAAACATACCTTGGTGCACTTTTTAGCGAGCCAAGAAATACGTACCAACAAGTACATATCACTATTTTCCAAAATAAATTAACATTAGAGGCCGTAAAACTTGAAACCTTTTATTCTTTTTCACACAAATTTACTTTTGAGTGTAATTTTCACACAATTATTTGAAGAATATCATGTAATCTCTTCAAAACAATATTAATATGCTGGGAGATTTGAAAACTGATGCTTTTAAACCTTAGCATCACACATATCCAGTAGGTTTGTTCGGTAGCTTACAGAGTACAAATGTGAGAGGTGAGGAGCTTGCACAAAAAAGTGCACAGAAGTAAATATTTTTATGAGACCAGATTGGAAAAATTATATAGCTAAACAGAAAAGATAATGGTAATTTTGGTGAATATTTCAGTTATTTTGTCTCCCATGCAGTGTTCAGTATGTAACCAAGAGTTTTTCAAGACTAAAACAAATAATCAAAGGGCTAATGCAAATATTCCCAAGCTGCTTGGTGTTTCTCAGGCTGGTTTGTGTCATCGGAATATGAATGAGGAGAGCAAATAAATAAAAAAAATCTACTTCAGCCTCTGCTTATGTGGACATAAGTCTCACTGACTGCTCTGACAAGCTCAAAAGCCTTTGGTCCCACCAAACCCAGCCAAAGCAAGAGCTGAGCAAGCAGCTTTAAACATGCTATCTTTTCTCAACCCAGATAATTTCCATGTAAAGGTGTTCAATAGGAAAGACTTGGTAAAGAAGTCTAGCTAAACCCACTAAAGCATGAAACATCTACTTGCTTTATAGTCCCAAGGTTTTAATCACCTGTCACTGCTTCCATCCAGCCCTATGAATATGTTCTTCCACTGGGACTCTAACTTCCCTTCAGTCACCTGTCACCAGGGACGGTCATGTAATTTCCTGTCTTTCTTCACTGTGGCTGAGCCTCACCAGCACGGCATGCAAGAAAAATGACCTGGGCCACACCAGTCTGTCTGTCAACCAAGAGAGGTTATTGATTGAGTACACATCACATTATGGACACTGCAAAGAGCAAGCGCTGCCAAGCTGTATCGATTGGCCACTTTGTTCATTATCGTGCCTGATGCAACTTGAAGTGGGACAGTTTGCTGTCCAGCATCATCAATACATGCTCCACAGTTTGGGTCACTTCTTAAGCATGGGATCAATTCCTGTCATTATGACTGGGGAAATACTGAAGGATCACCCAATGTGATACTCAGATATTGTTATTACCGGAGTCAGATGATCTGCTGAAGAGCAATATAAATATATGGTGCTTGCCGTTCCAGATGAAAGACACTGTCCTTGTGGAGAGTTGCATTGTAAAGCTTTATACAGATTAATGAGCTTGCTTATAGAGATACAAGTTCAAAAGTATATTACATAATCAGGCAGAATGCCAGTCATTAAATGTTACATGGCATCAGTTAAATGTTATAGAGCTGCAATAAATGAATGTCAAATAGCTTTTTGATGTTTTTGTCATCTTTCTTAGCTATAAATACAAATTGTTTGATATTTATAAAATAAAGCTGAAATAAAATATCAGATACACAAATATGAAATGTTACCTAAAGCCTGTAATACACTACACAATTTTTGCCCTGATTTTCCCCAATTTTACAGTCAAAGTCTGTAAGTCTGTTTGAAAGCTGACAGATTCCACAGAAAATCGGGTAGCGTATGACACTTTGATTCTATCCAGTCAGTAGTTATAAAACATGTTTGATATTTTCAGCCGATTTTAAAACACATTTGTTTTCATTTGACATGCATCTCCTAGCAACAATGTACACATTTCTGCATGAGTCTGGTAGTGTATGATTCTCGATCATGTAGTGTATGATGCCCAGTTTTTCTTTGTCACTATTTGGTGAGTGCGATTTCACCAAGTACAAGATGTTCCTGGATCAACATTCTTGTTGATCCTAGAACAACATTCCAATCAACCAATCAGAATTGAGGGATAATGTTTTTAGTTTTAGGCATATGATCAGGGTTCTACAACCTTGTTAATCAACTATCATTTCCCACTGATTTTAGGCATACATTTTGGGTAGGGATTGACATAAGTCTATATTTTTGGACAGTAATGTTGATCCAGGAACAACAAAAAATCTTGACCGAGGATCATGTCTTGATTCACAAAATCTATTCATATTTTTAAAAGTTGTGTAGTGTTGTAATGATAAGGATTGGAAGAGACAAGTGGATCCATATGCAGGCTTTTATTAAGCTCAAGGTCAAGACAGACAGGGTTGAAACAACAGCAATCAGGTATGACAGAGGCAAACACAAGAATAATCTGTTAGGCAGAGCAGGGGTCTGGCGAACAGCAAACAGTATAAAGGAAGAGCAGAAACAAAGCATGATGTACTTGTGAGCCACGTCGGGGCAGATGGAGCTGGGAGCCATGGAAGAGCCAGTCTGGCTGAAAGCCAGGGCGGAGCAGATCGCAGAGACGGGATAGACACCCTCCAGGGCAGCGCAGGTGGCAGAGACCCATTCCTGGGCAGAGAAGACAACAGAAACACACTCCTGGGTGGAGCAGACGGCAGGGACACCCTCTAGGGAGGAGATAAGACAGACGCCCTCCAAGGCGGAGAGGGCAGGGAAGAATAAAGACCCTGAAGGGCGAACCCGGTGGGACAGACGCACACCAGGGTGGAGCAGATGGCAGAAAGGCCCACCAGGGCGGAGCAGGCAATTGAGAGGCCAACCAGGGGGGAGTAGGCGGCTGAGACTGGGCTGGAACACAGAACACAGAGAGGTTATTGGCAGTGACAGGGCAGGACGGGAGGCATGACAAGGGCTCAGAAATGGCTTCCATAGCCGTGGCAGGGCACAGCAAGAGTTCAAGGCCATAGCAAGGCAGGAAGAGGTTTTCATGGCCTCCCTGGCTGAGATTAGGCCTGATGAGAGATCATCGGGGGGTCTAGGGATTTCGTTGCCGCAACGAGGTGACCAGGGCAGGTTGGGAGTTTGTGAGTGATCTTCAGGACCGGAGCCATACCTGACAGGGAATTTAGGGATACTCAATATAGCTACAACCAGAATGAGAAGTACTGTGGAGAAGGGTATAGCCTCTTCTATTGCCAGTGTGAGAACCCTGGGAACACCCTCTGCTATCACTGACATTATTGGAGGGTCCGCCAAACTGGACACCGACCTTTTCCACCCGGAGAATGTCTGGATGTCCTCAATTTCCATTTCCACAATGCTCTGAGACATAGGAGAGACATCCTGGGAAGCTGAGGACAGACGTTTGATCTTCGTATGGCCGGCCATCTTGTGCAGCGGCTCAGGGGCAGTGGCTATCTTGTGCAGTGGCTCCAAGGTGGCAGCCATCTTGTGGGGTGGCTCACGGTGGTCTGGCAAGATTAGGTTGGCTTCAACTACATACATGAGTATTCTTTGAGTTGAAGTGGGGAGGAGAAAAGAATGGAGTACTTAATTGGATGCTTGGAGACGGGGTGGTCTGGAACGTTTGATCACTGGCGAAGAACGGAGCAGTTGGCGCAAGGTAGTAGCTGATTGCAGTGTCGAGCAAACTGACATCCTGTCATCGAGCTCTGGTTCATCCACCATCGTGCTCGCGAATGCTGAACTTGAGTGTCCATCCTCCAACACTCCCACAGTGAAAGCAGATTCCACACGCAACAGGGAAAAGTCTAAGAAGTCTGCAAAAGATGGTCACGGACCCTTGGGGAACAGCCGCGAACGCAGCAGTTGGTTCACTCCCTCGCAAAAAAAATTCATCAACAAGTAGTCGGGGAAGGTGGTAAGCACGGCAAGATCTAAATAGCACTGCCCGAGTCCTGCTTAAAAGTTAGCAACAAGCGTGTAACATCCATACCCGGCTGAATGTCCTTGGGAACAGCCGCTGGATCCTTTGGGCTGATTATTCTGTAACGATAAGGATTGGGAGAGAGAAGAGGATCCATATGCAGACTTTTATTAAGCTCAAGGTCAAGACAGCAATCAGGTATGGCAGAGGCAAACACAAGAATAATCCGATCAGCGAACAGCGAAGAGTATCCAAGGAATGGCAGAAACAAAGGCAATAATTCAAGGAAGGCAGAGTTGGTAACAGTAAAAAGAACACAGAAAACACGTGAAAGCCTTACCACAAGGGGTAACCACAATGATCGGTGATGACACAATGACAAACATCCTATACATTACACCATGAGATTACAAGGGGGACAAACTAATCTGCTGACATAGAAACATACAAGCTGGGTGGAGACATAACTGAGTTGACATGAAAACCCGAGCGGACATAGAAACAGAGGGGGACACGTCGTAATAAAAGTCCCAAAACAGTGACAGGGAGTGACACACCAACACAAAACACAGTCCAAACTGGAGTGCCCTCTGGTGGCTGTTAAGGGTACCTCCAGTTGGTGATCATAACAAGTGTATTCCAGCCTTAAACAACTAAAGGAGAAGAAATAATGTTACTTAAAGTACTGAAATTGCTAAAAGTAGAATTAAAATGTAAATTAATGACACTAACTAAAATGATAAATGGCTAAAATATTTATCTGAGAAACTTTGCATTTGCTCACAAAACTTATTTCAAAAGTATTGCGTTCTCTTGTAAATATTTGCATTCTCTTGCAAAACTATTGAGTTGCTCGCAAAACATTTGCATTCTTCCGCTAAATGTTTCTCTTAAAAATCACAGAAATCATAAAAGTTCTTAGAACCATTTTAAAGTACTCAAGAGAATGCAAAAGCCTTGAAATTTGATTGTTCCAGGTATCTCTATTTTGTCTTATCATCACCATGTCCTTTTATGGGCTTCATACTCATGAAATACTCATACTCATGTTCCAAACCCTTTAAGTGTGTACCTGTCAAGGAATCTGAATGAGAGGTGCTGGCAGAACCTTTTAAATATGACCTCCATATTTAAAGTTAGCAGTTTATAACCATTGATTTATCCCAACGAATCTTGGCTGTATAAAATGTGGCGAATAAAATTAAACGACGGTAATGTTGCTGAGCTTCAGGGGTCAGTATGTGTTTGACCGCCATGGCAAATGCAAGTAAAGTGATTGGCACTGGCTACAAAGAGCTCTGCTCTGGCCCGTCCCAGGCTCATCTCCACAATGTCGATACCCTGGAGACTTTATTGACTGAGCTATGAAAATTTTGGTTGTACAAGCTCCAAGGTTTTAAGGATTTTGGGAGCTAAGCCAATCTCTTTCGATTTCAGCTTCAAGAGAAATGACCGCTGATCCATAAATGCAGAGGAAAACCACAGAAAAATAAAGTCAGTAGTGTCAAGAGGGCCACAAATGATATTTCATGATGCAGAGATATGCTCCACTGAATGCTTGGTCTACAAATTACACCACTTTTTCAAAGTCCTGACAACCCTATTGCGGATTCCCTGAATGTCAAAGAGGAATCCATCGATGTATTTGATTAAATTCAGTCCTTTGTGTTATGCTCTGGCTGTTTTCAATTAATGATGCTAATGAAGACAACCTTTAGCCTCCTCATTTTCCTTTAACAATTCCTAATATGATCAGTTATGAGCCTCGACATGGTTTACTGAATATTTCATCACTGCTCAGAATGTTCTACTAAATGAGGCGCTTAATCTAAAATTCTCTAATACAGACATCACTTATCACTTTCGAGATGTAAGGAAAAGACAAAAGTGCAAACAGAACATCTAGTTTCTTAAAATCAATTTGACAAATGACTGCTATGTATAATTGATGCACTCTTGTAAAAGGTTGCGGGGAAACCCTGGAGCCACAGCTTCTAGTGTAATGACTTTCCAATGGGCAAATCTAATCAGACTGAAAGTGCTAGCTATTAGCTCTCATTGACTTACCTAGCTCTTCACAGCACCGCTGGCATTGTCTCGTTTTAAACCTTGAGTCTGTTGTATTTTGACGCTTGACATCTTCTCTACAATGTATGTCCTTCTGTCTTTGACAGATGCCAATAGTACTGATACAGCTTCTCTTAAAGCTTTTGTCAAAGGCCTTGGGAGAATGGTTTAGCCTTGAGCTTCAATGCAAGCCAGTGCTTTGAATGCACCAGTAAACACCCCTGTAAATGTTGTACAGGAGGTTCTGTGATGGATTGATGGATTGAGAAAACTTTCTGTCATATAATGAAAGATGAGCCAAGAAGTCCCTTAACAGAGCAGCAGTGTCCCGGCTAATCCATACTGCTCAGCTTTGAGCTGTCTTGTACGGTGAGCGGGAGGGGACATGTTTGGTTCACCTATTTTTGTAGTGGCCACAAGATATTCATTTGTGGGAACTCGTGGTAATACTTGATAATATGTTGTGGTCATTTTCATTTTGTCGAGGTAATGACATCTTTATGTCATGGCCACGAGATTTTATGTTGAGGGAACAACATCCATTTCTTGTGAGTTTGACTTCCAACTAGGGATGGGAATCGAAGAACTTGTTCAGAACCGGTTCCCAGTGTTTCAATTCCTTCAATTCCTTACACATTCCCTTAACGATTCCAGTGGGCATGAATGACGTCATCACGCGCATTGCGTAACTTAGCTTACGCTCAGTCAATAGTAAGCATTGCACCTAAGCAGAACAAAAGCTCAAAAGTCTGGTTGTATTTTACCAAAAAAGATGAAAATAGAGCAACTTGCACTACTTAAAGCGTAGATATTTCCTCAAAGGGAGGAAATACCACTAACATGCTAAAACATTTGTGCACACAGCATGCAATAATAATTAAAAGACTGTTGCGTTTTACAGTAGATCCGCTCCAGACTAACAGTTCTCAAACCAGCAGCGGCAGCAGCAGCAACAATGTTAGCATGTCCTCGGCTAATAAAACTGCAGGTAACTAATTAACTAACAAACCACTGTATTGTATTTGTCACTGGCTGACAGTTCTATTTTTGAGTTTATATATATCCTTTTAAAAAGGAGAATTTTAATTTCTATTAGAAAATGTTGGACATTCTTGTAGAATTGCCACAAAATAATTTGTTGTATTTTGTTAATTTTACAGAAGAATATTTTATTATGTAATACATTTTTCCATTGGTGATGCTAATCAACAATTTGTTGTCCCTTTTCTTCCAAATGAGAATCGATAAAGAATCGAATCGTTTAGCAGAATCGAAAATTTCCCTCCCTACCTCCAATTTGTTCATATTCGTATGAGGTGCCACAGTTGTACTAATTCGTACAAATTCATACGACCTCATGACTTTGAATGATTTGTCTAAAACCCTGTGACAGATAGGTTTAGGGGCATGGTTAGGTTTAAATCATACGAATGGCAACTTGTAAAATACAAACGATTTAGCTAGAGTGAGGTTGTACAAATTAGCCAAATATGTACAAAATTTACAAATTGCTGGGAGATCTGGTTGATAACTTCTTATGCTTCTGTCTAATTAATCTTTGACTAATAATTTGAACCCCTGGAACAAATAGTTCGAAAAGATTTAAGAAAATTAATCAAACTTATCATCTCTACTGTTTTTTTGCTTTTTGTTAAGATCTTATTAAAACACTTGTATTGCGAGTTAGGCCTAAATGTTACATTTTTACAGCAAAATATAATGTGAATATTTGATATATCGCCCAACCCTTTGTGCAGTTTTTCATAAATCATTCAAAGGACACACTCTATTCTCTGCACTTATAAAAATGCTTACGCATTGTGAGAAGTGTTTTTGTATTTATGATGTCTTCAGGACACCTTCAAGACGCTGGAAACACACAACAGGCTATAGTGCATCCTTCCTTTTTAAACATGCAGACCATTCTTCCAATATTACTTGGAGTAATTTAAACTCCTTATACTCAAATATATATGCATTTTGGAGGCTTTTTTTTTGTCTTGTAACTATGCAACGGCACTCTTGGGGTTCAATCAATCTTTACCTTAAAATGTGAAGCTCAGTTCATGAGCAGCATCTCCAGCTGTGTGGGCTGATAGGACATGAAAGGAATCGTAATGAATAACAGATTCACTCCCACTCACTGGCCATCCTTTCTTTCTTCTTTCTTTGGGATGTTTTGCAAGCTATCAGTGTTTTAGAGTTGTGCAGCTAAGAGCTGCGAGCTACTGCTTTTTGTGGGAAGAGATGCCCGTGTAACTTTAACTAATTGGTGTTTCTATTCACTGTGAAGCATTTTCAGAGATGGATGACTTGAGATTTCCCTCTCTCACATTCCACACACTCTTCTCTGGTGCTTTTCCAAGCAATGATAGCCTCTTAAATACCATCTCTTGCAGTCTGCCATCTGTTCTCTGAACATATTTGAGGTCTGTTACTGAATTTTGCATATTTCTAATTTCTTCTCGACTTGCAAGTACCATGTCACATACAGCAAGCAGGCATAATCTAGTGTATGTCCGTACAAATACACAGAACTAATGAGGCAGATAGGGAAACTATATGGACCTGAGGACTAATTAGGGAAGTACAGTAAAATTACTGGTACATACAGTAGGAAATCAAAAGAATAACAAGCAGTTATTCTACAAAATCCTGTGTTTGCTAATTAACTATTTTGGTGAATACTATTTTTGCTTTTAACTACCATGAAGACACATTTCGCCTATTGAAATCCATTTCACCGGATTTCCACCAAAAACACACTAAACTGATCAGAAGTGACAGAAAAAAATAAACATAAAGGGCCGGTTTCCCGAACAGGGTTTAAGACTAGTCCTAGATTAAAATAAATGTTAAGAGCTGTCTAA
>JAUCMS010000052.1:11427860-11444206 GCA_032357445.1 Enteromius radiatus | reverse complement strand
ATGTTTCTAAAAATTCTTAAATGTCCTAAAATAGCAAAGGTCTAGTCCTGGCTTAATCTAATTCCTATCCGGGAAACCGGCCCTATAAATGCTTTTTAAACTTTTTGTTTATCAGAGAATCCTGAAAAATATCACATTTCCACAATTATTATTATTATTATTATTTTTGTCTTGTTATAATAATAAATGTTTCTTGAGCAGCAAATCAGCATAATAGAATGATGTAACGATGCTGAAACATCTACACAGAGACAAGCAATTTCATAACTTTTTTTTTATAATGATACAATATATAAAAAAAAAAACAATAAAAAAATGCAGCGTTGGTGAGCATAAGAAAGTTTTTAATATAAAATTAAGAAACCTAATTTTAAAAATGTAAATATTGGTTACACATCTTTTTAGGTAACACTTTATTTTAAGGTGCTATAATACAGACTAATTACGTAATTAGGTACTTAGTAGTAGACATTGTACTTACATTAAATAAAATGTACTTAAAATGTACACATTTACAGATGTAACAGATCAAATCTGTTACACAGCTAAATACACTTAAGTACAATCTTTATACACTTTATATTAAGTACTGTAGCTTATACCTGCATAATAGTCTGTAAATTTAATGTAATTAGAAAGGTATTTAAGCTATGTACTAATGGGTTAAATCAAACTAATGTCCAGCTATATAAGGTTTACAGTATAGATGCACATGAAATACACTTAAGTACAATCTTGATACACTTTATTTTAAGTAGCTTAAGGCTGTGTACTTCAATTTATAATTATGTTGTATAAAGTCTGCAACACATATGTGACAATCTTTTGGTAAATACACATAAGTAGCTGTGTAACAAACTCTGTTTAACAGTAGCAGTAGCAGTCTATTACATCTACATGATTACAAACTGTTCAGACTGTTCCATAACTTGGTGTACTACATGGTAAGTACATTTTGTTTTATGTAAGTACAACGGATACTACTAAGTACTAAGTAGATAATTATTCTGTATTATGGACAACATAAAATAGAGTGTTACAGTTCTGGTAATATAAAGTAAATACAAGGGGTAGATTTAGGTTTATTAGTAGATTCCCAGTTATTTTAATCATTATAATAACTACATAATATGTACATGAGGAACAGGACTGTAAAATAAAGTGCTACCAAAATTTCACTGACCACAACTTTTGATCGGTAGTGTTCAAATATAATTTAAAACAATATTTTAGGTATGCAATAGAGCTTTGGTAATATAAAGACTGAAAAGGAAGCCTTATTTCAGTGTGGCTCAGAGACGATACCTCTATGATAGCAGCACAAAAATAGCAGCAAAACAAGAAAACTGAGTTAGTATAGATTTCAGTGCAGATCAGCGTGTGCTTCAAGCATGTGAGCTAACATGTCATCAGAGCCCAAATATATCAAGGGATTTTAATGTGCAGTACTGTCATTTACAATTACACTTAGCAGCTACTACTGTATGCTGAGAGACTGAGAGGTTATTTCTGAAGGAGGAGCTGAGGACAAATGCAAAGTAATGCAGAGAGAATCTCACATCCCTTTTTTTGAGATGTACGATTAAGATGTTGACAGTTCTGGAAATGACATGATTATCTGTAATGGAATTGGGCTCTGTTTATTTCCTCTGTCATATATATATATATATATATATATGTCTCAGTTCTGCCCTGTGTCATTGTACCCCATCATCATCATCAGTGCAATCATTGTTGCAAAACGTCTTTGTGACACTTATGACAGATGTGCTGGTAAATACGGAGCTTGCAGGTTTTTATATGAACATTGATTAAACTGTGTCACTCTCAATTGTCTTCTCACTTTCACTTGTGTACAGCACTTTTCTTATTTCCAGAGAGTCAATGCATTTGAGGGGTTGAACAGTCTCCCTATTCATCAAACACTACAAGACTGAACAAATAACCATCATTTTCTTCAAATGCATATTTTGTATAGAAGTCTATTTGCACTTACAAATTTGTATAATATATTTTTTTATATATTTGTATATATAAAATTATTATTTTTTTGTATATATATATATATATATAAAGTTGTTTTTTCAGGATTAATAGAAATGTAATGTCTTTTCTGTCACTTTTTATTAGTTTAATGTGTCCTTGCTGTATTTCTTTCTTTCTTTCCCCCACATTTTTTGACTTAAATATACATTTTGTAGTGTATCACAGTTTCTAGAAAAGCAGCATTTCTTTTAAACATTGATAATAAAAAGAAATGTTTCTTGCAAATCAGCATATTAAAATGATTTCCAAAGGATAGTGACATTGAAGACTGGAGTAATGATGGTGGAAATTCAACTTTACCATTACAGGAATATATTAAATTTTAAGATATATATATATATATATATATATTCAAATAGAAAACAGGTATTTTAAATTGTAATAATATTTCATAATAACATAATAAAAATAAATAATAATATAATATTTTTATTATAATACAATAAAAATAATTTTATATTATTATTATTATTATTATTTATTATTATAAATAATACAATTATTAATAAAAAAGTGTGCCCAAATGTGCTTTGAACAACCAGCATGGTAGAACAGACATTGAAGAATCTAAAATGCAATTGGATAAATAAATAAATGATATACCCATAAATTTTAATCACTAAGATTTATGGATGCATCTCTCTAGTCGGGCATGTTCTCCAATCACTGGCTGCAGTGATTGTGAAATGTGATTTCATTTTATCAGTCCTTGTTGCAACTAATATAGCAATTAGTCTAAAGTCCCTATTGATATTTCATACCCTAATATCAGATATAGGCATTTAATGTCAAGAGGATTTAGCATCTCATTCCCTTTGCAAAGTATGGAAGGATATAAAACATTGGATATAAATATGGACAAAAGAAAGATGCAGATGCCATCCCAAACAAGAGGGTCTGCAATATGGCTATTGCAATTAATGTCAAAAGCAGCTGTTTGCTGAACTAATTCGCTGAACTTTCTTCTGGTGTCTCTTGCTGCAAGTGTCTATAAGAAAGCTCTCATTGACTTAATATGTAGTTTAATAAAGGCACCCTTAGATAAAGAGATGAATTTTAGCTTTGGCTCTCTCTTTTCTCAGTATGACGCTCTTTGAATAGCTGTCCTTCAAGCTAAATTATGTATGCAGAAGATTGTTTGCCCTTTGAGAATACACTACACGGAAGAATGACTTGTCTCATCATTTTCTATTAAAGTTGTTTTAGGCACGCTAGCAGCTCTATTCACCACCGTCTTCCTGCGAGGTAACAGTGAATGTCAGTAGGTTGACATCTTTCATATCATACCTCAAGCATTATGCGGGTTATTTCAGACTTGAGTGATTCAGTCAGTTGTCAAATTGAGATACTACAGTTATTTGAAAACTCACATGCTCACGAGTGTCAAGTGAGAGGTGGCCACAGTCGTAAAACCTTAAAGTGAGCTGTCTGACGGAAATAACATCGGGACTACTCCAGCGCATTTTCTCACGCAACTTATTATGTGTGAAAAGATCAGGCCAAAGGTTTATGTGAGTTCACATACTGGTAAAATGACTGGAATGTCACACGTCTGGTCACTGCGGGGTACTGTATGTACGCCAGGGTTTTAAAAGGTTAGACGCTTTTAAAACATGCAGACATATCATTACCATGCAGACTCATTTTGCAAGTATTTTTTTTTAAATCAGCTTCATTTTTGGAAACTTTTTCTGAAAGGTTGTGTCAGGTTTTTGAAAGTGGAACAAAAAAAGTTATTATGAAAATGTCAGAGCTGCTCTTTTACTTTAAAAATAAAATATAATAAATAAAATAAATAAAATGTAATACAGTTTTTTATTTATTTATACGTTTGTTGTTGTTGTTGTTGTTTATGGAACTTAACCAACATTCAAGTGGTGATGATAATATATTTTAGTTTATTTATTTATTCATTCATTATTTGTTTGCTGTTCTTGTTTATGACAAGTACCATCAAAAAAATAGTAAAAAAATAAATAAGAGTAAATTTTTTTAATGCAAAAAAATATATTTATACAAAAAATTGCATTAAAGGTTTTACAGAAAAAATTATATTTTAAAGATTTTACCTTGTTTCAGTTATGATATTTTACTTTAATTTTATGTTTGGCAGCTGCCAGTCATTTGACTGTTCTTTTATGGGACTTTTATTTTTTACAGTGTACATTAAATGAAATAAGTGCATGAACTTTGAATGATTTTAAGTTGCTGATGCTAAAATTATTGTATTGAGTATTTATTTATTTATTTTTTTTACCAGAAATTACACCAGTACAGGCTTTCTGCGTCACAATTTCAAGTTCAATTTACTGTGTTACTTGCCGCTTCTATGTAATTAATAATTATAACAAAATTACTAGCAATTTCTGAGTAAAAAGTTCAGTTTCTACACCTTATATTTTACATTTATTTGCAATTATACTTGCATTATGAAAAATAAAAATGCATACAAGCATACAAGACATAGGGAAAATAACCTCGATTGTATTAATTTAATTGCAAAAGCACATCTCTCTAAAATGACAAAAAATTGTTTATACGATAACAACAGAGCCTTCATGAACTTCCCCTTATCTTTGAAATGAGTTTCACGGTATGACAGACCGTAAGCATTATTTTACTGAGCCGGGGAATATTGTATGTCCACTGGGAATCGAAAAGAGCAGTTGTATAGCCACTTTTAATCAGGTTTAAATGGGATCCGTTTAAATGATGTTCTCATGAATAAATTTATTAATCTGTGAACTCAGCAGCCAGTCCCAAATGAATTAACATACACAGGAAAAACAAGCTGATTCTTATCTGGCGATACAATTCACATGCTCATTTGAGTGCCTGCGCATTAGTTAGCTGTAACAGATTGAAATGATGCTTACGGAGGTAGAATCAGCCACATTCTAGAGGACATTAAAGCAGGAGGGTCATTTTCACTTGAAATGAGTTTTCAAAGCCACTTGTAAAGCGTGTGTATAATGAAAAGCTCTTGGCTTGCATTAACCTGACAGCTAGATAAGGACATGAATTCTTGAGACAAAGGTGTCCCGGCATTGTGGTGGTGATAGTGTATGCCATCTCCATGACAACGGACAAATGGATCTCCCATTCACGGATGGTGTTGTGAGGGAAACAGGCAGTGATCTGCATAGAAAAGACACACGCTTCTTTTAGTGAGATCAATGGTCTGTTCTGAGGGGGTGTTTCTCCTGCAGTAAAACCAATGTGACATGACTCTAGCTATTGCTGCTTAAAACAATAGTTCACCTAAAAATGAAAATGCTCTTTTTTATTATGAACAAAAATAAATGAAAGCACATATAGTCTATGTATATATTTCCATGTCTATCCGTCTTTTGTAAATTGAATAAGTGAGGTTACTGGTCTTAGCTGCTTCTGGTTATTTTACAACTTCAATATATATTGTATATCATCATAATTATAAACACAGTGGTTTGTAATGTAACAGTTTTACCATTTACTGCACTTCTAGTTATTTAATAGCAGAAAAGAATTTGAGGTTTTGCACAGTTAAAGAAAATAGCTTTCTGCCTTGCAGTAGCAAGTAAACTGGAATTATTTACACTTACTGTAATACTGTGACACATCCCTTAACAAAAGTTTAACATAGTCTTTTGACTACATGTATCCGGTGGCATCTGGTAGAACACCATAGAAGCCGGTTTTTGCCACTGAATAAAAAATGAAAAAAGGTGACTTTTTATTCAGACAATTGTGAGACTGTAAGAGAAAATAACCTTTTAAATAATAAAAAAATAACTTAAAATGTTTATTCAGTGGTGGAAATGGGCTTCCATATCATAGCATATACTGCAGTTTTTGAATGACTGTCTATTAAAGTGTCTAAATCAACATGTTAGATTTTTCATACTATGATACTTCATTGTACTTCAAGCTAGCGTCTAAAAAACTGTATATTTTTAGACATAATTTTAATTTAAAATACTATGGTACTTCATTGCACTGCACCCTCTTATCCCCTAATACCTGTTTTCAACCAGAAGAAGACACATGTTGAACATAAAAGGTTTATGCTTCTAAGTTTGAGGTTCATGTCTGAAGATTTAAACAGAGAGGATAACTTGCAATGTTTTGCCCAGCATTACCTTTTTAAATACACACAATGAACTAAGAGATGGATGTTCATTTGTCAACGTTGGCTCCTACGTCAGCAGCATCACATGCATATGTCATGATACTCTCGTGAACGTGCATCGAAGACTGACATGAAAAGAAGGAACTGTAAAATAAAGTTATTTTTGTTTTCTTCACGCACAAAACACATTCTTATAGCTTCATAAAATTAAGGTTGAAGCACTGATGTCACATGGACAATTTTAACAATGTCCTTGCTACATTTCTGGGCCTTGAATGTTTCAGTTGTGCTGCAGGATCAGAAAGCTCTCAGATTTCAACAAAAAAAATCTTCATTTCTGTTCCAAAGATGAATGAAGGTCTCACGGGTTTGTAACGCCATGAGGGTGAGTAATTAATGACAGAATTTAATTTTAGGATGATCTATCCCTTTATATTTTAAAAATACTATGATAGTTCATTCTCTAGTACAATTAAATTCATGCTTGTGTCTAAAAAAGAAAAAAAAAATAGTTTGACTGGGTGTTTTCCGTATCAGTAATTCCAATGAACATTTGGAATTCTTGTTATGGCATGTGGACTTACAAAAATCATGTTCTCGGTAGTAATACATTTTGGGACTAGTACATTTAGTACATTTGTATCTTTTATTTTCATAATACACTGTATTGAATCTTTACATTTCAATCTTTATATTTTAGTGTCAACAGTCCGCAAAAGTCTGTAAATGTGCAAAAGAATCATAAAGTATGATGCAGAGCGAACCCACAATAAACAATAAACAAAGCAAAAAGATGAAAATGAAAGCTGCAGACTAAATGACTTGCATGTAATGTATACGAAGATTATGTACTGCATGTTAATGTAAAAACGTTGTGACTAGCTAGCTAGTTTCTTTTTTTATATTGCTTTTTATGTCTTTAATGCAAGTGGACAATGGAGAGTTGACAGGAAAGCGCTGGGTGGAGCTTGAGGCAGGAATTGAACTCGGGTCATCTTGAGCACAGTTGCACTATATGACGATGCACTAACCGCAAAGCTATTAGCGCCTACAGCTAGCTAGTTTCATTTCATGCATCATACTATGGCTGTTAAACATCAAGTTTCGTTGTTGTACGGTAAACGCACCTCTGTCTGACACTGGCTTTACCAATAATGTGAGTTTAGGGCAAGACAATGCATTTGCCTGACTATTGCTAAATTCAGTTTTTAAATTTCATTTAGGCATGCTAGAGGGCCAGAAATTACATATTTGATTTTTTCATCATGCATAAGATATACTGGAATTAAGTCAAAGTTAGTTTTTTTAATGCAAATGTACAAAAATGTAACCAAGTATTAAGTTAAATTAGTAAGAAAGCTGCTGGGCGCCGCAGGGGCAGAGATCGCTGTCTTTCGCCACGGCTTTATGAGCTTCTGATAGGACAGCTGCCCTTGAGGGCGGCTGGATGCTGTTCCCTCTTCCTTCATGGGAGATTTACTTTAATTCACTGAACTGAGCACACAGAACAATTTGGACATTTAGGAGAGAAGTCTTTATAATGAAGTGCAGTCAGATTTCAGCAATACAGTCTACTGCATTAAAAACCCATGTAGACTCATTGTAGCACGCGTGTTTCCCAGAGCGCTGAGGGAGTTAGGAGGAAGTGACGAATCAGACGAACTCAAAAGTTTCCATCCTGTGTAAACTACTAACTAGTATCAGATTATTTGACAACTCTTCCTTTAAGGAAAGAATGAGCGCCAGGTTATAACCTCTTACATCCTTACCAAAGATAGAATGGAAATCCTATTACAGTTATCCCAAAATGTCCTCAGATAGAATGAACTGAATGAATGCTCCTGTCATGATAGGCTGTGACTCTGTCTTGCTCTCTTTATATCTTTGACACAGTCATTCACAAATCACGTAAGTCCAACTATTACTTAACCGCTATTACAACAGCTAGTGCCAGCAGACCATTGTGTCAGCGCTCAGCAGCAGAGCGACCTCACTTGAGACGCATCTAGGGATCTAAGCATTGCTTGAGGCCAAATTAACAACCACTGAAAAGCTGGAGGTTGCTGAGGGACCATTTATCTGTGTCCTTCACAACAAGGCTTCACTGTAAACTTGTTAGAGTTACAGAGAAAGACTTTCGCTTTTACTTTTACAGACATCAGCAGAGTCTCAACTGATTTTTGCAGGCTTGCAAACTTCAGCACTCAAGATATAAATAATGTTCTTTATAAAGTGACCCCTTTGATGGGAGATAGAGAGAAATGCCTGTTTTTTTTTTGTCAATACATTGAAAGTCAGTAGGGGCCGGTGTTGTTTTGGACCCCATTGACTTTCTCTACAGTTAAAACACTCTTTTTTGTTTCTTAGAAGAAAGAAAACCATAGCGGTTTGGAATGAAGATGTGTAAATGATGACAGTATTATAACTTTATTGCGGATAACAGCTGGAGTACACCATGATAAATATAGTTGTAATTGCAGTATAAAATGTGCATGATATAGTTATGCAATCACTCAAGAGCTCAAGAATTCAGTCTTAGAAAGAAAGAAACTTGGAGATAAAGAAATCATGAAGATAAAGGAGGAATGTACATTATTCATAGCAAACTAGTGTCTCCACAAGGGTGTTTGGTTCATGTTTGAGTTTAATGTACTTCTATAAAAAACAGTCCCAAAACAATGAGAAGTCTGCTTCATGAAGCCTTTGGTGTCTTAACTGCACCATCTTAATGGCACTTCCCTTTAACTTTAATTCTAGCTCATAAAAGCTACAGATAAAATAAAACGATAAGTCTCTTTGAATGTTTCCTGTTTGATCATTTAATAATTTGTCTAGTATGCAAATAGTAAACAGGAGTGCTAAACAGTGTATTTTATATTTGGATGCTATGTGAGTAGCTGTGACAGTGCTACTGAAATCGTTATCTGCACTTTAAAATTTGAGACCTCATGCTGTCTCATGAATTTCCTCTGTAGTTTGTGCCAGGGTTCAAGCAAAAATGGCCTTTTGGTTTCACCATTAAAGAATGAAGGATTGCCTATATGGATTGCAAAATTTGGATTCGAGGGTTGATGCTATTTTATGTAAGTTTAAAAGATTTATAATGCAAAGCGTAAAACCATCTGTCATCAGTATGATACAAAACAAGATATTGATTTTTGTTTTATTTTTATCGGCCAATAAATTTCCATATCACTTCACTCACAAACACAACATTGCATTAAAATGGCACCAAACAATAACGCAATGACAGCAAAAGCACTTAAAATGGTTCTCCTGTTAGTGCTGTAGGGATAGTGTTTGTTTTAGAGATGTCTAAAAGAATATTGATAGTGAAATTTGGCTTGTCTTACTGTAAATTGATCATAAAACTACAGTAGAAAAAAAAAAAAGATGTATTTGCGGACTACAGATTCTGTGAAGTGTGCTCCACTCTGTTGTTTTTCATGAAGGTGGCATACGCTGCATATCTCCAAAAAAAAAAAAAAAAAGGTTGCAGTCAATCAAGATTTCAGGCATCATTTGTTCTCTTGCAGTTCAGAGCTTTGACACTGTTTATGCGGATCTTGAGGGCTGCTGACGCAAATTCCAGACAGGCCACAGCAGCTACAGAGCTCTGCCAGTATTCTTCCCATCTGAGTATAACATCTATGAATAGGGTTTATATCATAAGGCAGAGACGATGCACTTATACATATATGAATGGGAAAAATCAAAACGCTCTATTGGGTAGCTGTATTCCCCCATTAAAAATAAAACGTTACCAATCGCCTTAGAATAGATGAATCGTAACACTCTGTGTAAGACTAGGAAATGAAGTCATGCTGTAGGCAATAATAGGGAATTGGTAGAAATAATGTGCATGTTGGCTGGACAAGTACAGAGTAACAGTTAAAAATAGTTAAATTCTACATGCTAAACATTTGTTCCGTGAATAAATTACAAAGTTAAAGCCATAAAAGTGTAACACTTCAATAGGGACTAATTATAACTATTAACTAGTTACTTATTATTATTAATGGTGTCCGACAATTAATCACAATTATTCACATTCCAAAATAAAAGTTTGTATTTACATAATATATGTATGAGTACTGTGTATATATATAATGCATATAAACACACACACACCTATACAAACACCTATACGCCTCTGGGGGGTTAACACATATCATAACTCAAATCACTGAATTTTTCCACTTCTTGGCTGACCTCTGACATGACGAATGACGTACAGTAAGCTGCATTCGTAGCGTAAACTCAGAAGAGAATAGACGACCGAGGATACTAAATGCCGGTAACATTTAAAAAGTTGAAAACGAGAAGATTAAAAAAAATTCACTACAAGAACGAATGCAGCTTACCTCATACTTTGAGTCAGAAGTCAGCCAAGAAGCCATAAATCAGTTATTTTAATTATATTTTGAAAAATAGAAATATTTTTAGAAGTCATATGTTAACCCTCTGGAGGCATATAGGTTAGTTTTATGATGGATATATGCTGTCTTATGGAGCTTTAAAATAATGGCCACTATCCACAAGCATTACTAAGCTTGGAAGAGCCAGGATACATTTTTTTAAAAAAGCTTTGACTGTGTTCGTCTGAAAGAAGAAAGTCATAAACACCTAGAATGGCTTGGGGGTGAGTAGATTATGGGGTCATTTTCATTTTTGGGTAAGCTATAACTTTAACAACTACCTTCCTAAATATTAATAAGCAACAATTAGGAATTCAGGACAAAAGTCGTAGTTATTGTTGGTGCAGATAGCCTAGTGGGCAGGACCTTTCCTGAACCCCTCCACCCCCCACCCACATCCAACTTTGCTTGCTGTCTACTCTACACTATCCAATTTCAATAACGGCAAATGCCAAAAATAGATCTTTAAAAAAAACAACAACAAAAAAAAAAAACAGTTACCTAATAGTGAGAACTGGGCCTAAAAATAAAGTATGACCCATAAAGGTAAAGAAACAGGACTGGCAACATTCAGCATTTATACATCAGTGTTAATCCTGTAACACTGTATAACATTTTCTCCCATTATTACTTTCTGTAGAGGAAAAACATGACAAATAAGCTGTGACAGAGAGTGGTCAATAAAAATCACAGGTCTTTTAGATCAGACCCATTATGTGATGTATCTAATGAACAACATTAGTGCGCCTGTACTCAGAGGATGCTTTCTAGACATTATTGGATAATTCATCTCAACTCCAATATATGTTACCATTAAATATAATGGTAACATATTTGATAGAAATCAAATTTAAAGTCAATAAAGGTAATTGATTTCCATGTACCTTTAGTGTGGTACTAATTACTAAGCTTTAAGAAAATTTCGTGACCCCTTAAAACCAAAGAATGTCTTTTTGCTTCTTTTTAAACTGTATTAAGTATAATGAATCCCACAACAGGGTTGTATGGGGTTGCATTTAAAATCAACCCCCATGAAAAACAGTGTCAAGCCTCCCTTCCTTCTTCTTAGTAATGATAAGATGACACCACTGAAACACAAATAGCGATAGCATCATCACACCATGTGCAATGGGGATTGTACGGGGCATGCAGGAATTCCAAATGTGGTTGGGCAATTCCCATCCGGTGTCCTTCGTTCTCGCAAATACATCAGTAAAACTGCTGCTGCAATGCTGGGAGAGACTTAAAGACCATTCTTTATAATAATAAAGATAAAGTTTTAACAAGCATTCAAAATAGCACTGCGTGATGTATTGAAATTACTGAAATATCATTAACGTAAATATCGCAATATGCATATTTGCTGAAAAAGTGCTTACTCTCAGAACATCCAAGATTTAGATGAGCTTGTGTCCACCAGAACAGATTAAAAGAAGTTTAGCATTATAGTATTTGCTCACCAGTAGATGCTCTGCAGTAAATGGGCGCCGTCAGAATGAGAGTCCAAACAGCTGATTAAAACATTACAACAATTTTCACTGGAGAAAACATTCTAATGGATTATAGATCATGGATATTTTCCCAGACAGCAAGCAGTTTTGGCCAATATGTTGCTGTCAGGGTTGGCGTGGTTTAAGGGGTTTAAAGTTGAAATAATTTTGTAAAACACAGCCTTTCACAAGACATTAACTGATGTACGGGAGTTCTGTGGATTACTGTGATGTTTTTTTCAGCTGTTTGGACTCTCATTCTGACGGCACCCATTCACTGCAGAGAAACATTTGGTGAGCAAGTGACAAAATGCTAAAATTCTCAAAATCTGTTTAACTAAAAGAACAAACATTTTCCTCTAATGTTAATTTTTGGTTGAACTATACCTTTAATTGATCAAATACTGCCTTCATCTTGAATATTGTGTAGAGTTCACAAGACAATTATAACAATAATAGTGCAGAGGAACAATATTATTGAACAGAATCCATCCTGCTTTAAAAAACATAAGCATTTAAACCTTCAAATGACAACTTTGCTTCTCATTTAGTTATCATTCTTAGTGTGAACAGATCTTTACAATGGCACAACCCACATCAGGAAGATATGATCGGACAAGCTGGAGTGCAGCTATGCCTCCACTCACAGACCCTCAGAGACAATGAGGTCCTTGGATGCTTGTGGCGAGTGTGTTGACATCAGAGGTCCGACAACAGTTGTCACAAGAACGGCAGACGTTTAACCTTGGCAACCCTATTAGATGTCGTTCCACAACAGATTTCACTCCAGTAGGAAAACAGACTTCCCCCTAACATACATACAGACACACAGAAATAAGCTCAGCGGAGACATGGCTCACAGCAAAGCATGTGTCTGCATTTGAGGCACATAAACAATGTGCTTTTCACATGTTTACATGAGCTTGTGACAGCCTAGTTTAGTGAAATGGAGCGTGCTAGTGAATGGCCATATTTGGATCGTTGTGTTCCCGGCAGGGCAACTCTCTCACACTCTCACACACACAGACACGTCCCTGAATACAAACCGGCTTGACCTTTACGGTACTAAAGGAGTAAACGTACTACAAAGCAGTTTTATACAAGATGCTAGCAATATAAATAATGCTAATTAAAACTTTCAACTCCTAAAAAGACTTCAGAAACTCTGTGAGCTCATGACAATTATAAGCAGGGAAGTAAAAATTATCACAAGATCAGAGGTTGTGTCTGTCTAAACAGTGATAAATCTGGGTTTTGTCAGGTTCACTGTGACTTCCTCTCTCTTGTGAGTCAGTTTTCAATAACATTTTTACATTTTTCACATATTTTTATATATTTATACAATGCTGCTTAAAAGCTTGGGGTAAGATATTTTTAACATCATTTTTTTATTCTGTTGTGCTCACCAAAGCTGCATTTATTTAGCCTGGGCCCGCCCATACTTCCTGTGAGGCTACATTCAATTTCGCGAGCAAAGTCAGTCTGGCCAAGCTGCTGTTTTAGAGCATTTCTGTTCCCAAAAAAAATGGGAACCAATGAGAAACTAGCTACCCTCCCCACCCCCAGAGAGGCGGGTGCAACGCGATGACGCAGTAGTTCTGTGATCGGAAACCATACGGCTTTCAAAGCTGGCGTGTACCGAGCAGAAACAGTCGTTCGACTCTGCTGTTGCAGCTGTTTTGAGAAATTTTCATGACAGGTTTTCTTTGAAAACGGAGCAGAAGTAATTAAAGTAAGTGAAGACATTTTCCTACTGCTTTAATGAAGCTAGCTATAATTGGTTATGGTGTCTTCAGATTCCGTCGCTACGCATACTTCATCGGAATGAGTGGTCTGATTGGTTGTAGATTCGTCCAGTAGTATACAGAGGCATCTGATGGACGCAGGTTAAGCCCGCTTCCCAGAAGGCAGATAGTAAGGCATCTTGGCCAGACTAAGCTCTTATGAGCTTTATAGTCGCGGAAGCCAGACTAGCATCTATTGTTTAATAAGTAAAACAGTAATATTGTGAAATATTATTACAATTTAAAATAATAACAGTTTTCCATTATAATATTTTTCAAATGTAATTTGAATTGAATTTATAATTCAAAAGGCATTTTTATTATTCAATACGTGAGGGATAATGCATGGCTAGCAAACAATGAAGCTGTGTTACTTCAAAGACCCACCATGATTTAATGCACAGCTAGCCATGCATTATACCGCCATGGTATATTAATATTTTTTGGTGGAAATGGTAATGCATTGTTTAACTTTGAAAGAATAGCCTTTTTTTTAATTAGTTTTGTTTTAACATTATAAATGTCTGTACTGCAATTTTTGTTCAGTTTATTTCATCCTTTCTAAATAAATGCATTTCTGTCATGACAACTCTCAGAGGGATTGACATGGTAATGTATCCACAACATGCTGCTGTAATGTTGGAAATACTGCTGCTGCACATACTGTACAACACACATGAATCACCTTGTAGCAGAGCAATACAGGTGGAGCTGGGGAAGGTGGAAGGTTTCTGAAGTGAGCTGCTAAACTGCTACAGCAAACAAAAGTCCGGTATTTGAATGTTGAGCAGTAAAATCATTGAAAACTTATATAGGAGAAAACCAATCAGCTGTGCCATGCGATAATGACGTCATTAAGTCAGATTGAGTTTGATCTATGGGACTGCACCATCTAGTTTCACGCCAAAACATGCTTAATTTCTTAAAAATAAAATTCTACTGACCTCAAACCTTCAAACAGTAGAAAAAATTCATTTGTACACAACTTGAAATGGTAGACAGAATGATATCTACAGACACATTCTTATCTATCAATCAAACACCATCAGAGCCTTTTCTACTGTGTAGGTGCCTTTAGATGTTACAATTCTTTATGCATCTGAGGCTGTGGAAAGAGCCGTGTCAGTTTGAAAGAAATCGAGAAGCCCGACTCAACCTGCCCTGAAATTCTCATCAGTCAACGGATGCCAAAGTCAGTGGACTGCAGCAAAATATTAAACATTTATATGATGATAAAACTTCAAGTTTTACATTTTGTATCACAGAGCTTTAGTTTCTCAACCCCTTTTTTCCTCAATGGAGTTTTTCCTCAATGTGATGTGCCATCCTCATTTAAATCAAGAGGTCTGCAGTTTTATCCGACATGGGGTGTGTAGGTGCTCTAATGCACATCCTTTGCTCTTTGTTTTGTTGCATTAGGCCTAAACAAGCTTCCTGTCTTTGTCAGTAAGTGAAAAAAGGGAATATGAAATTGCTAAAAGAGTTATAACTTCCAAACTCGTATGTGGGAACTTCCCAGGAGGACCTGAAGATGGCATGAGTGTTGTGATTCCTTCTATTAATTTTTCTAAGAGTGATCTGCCTCCTCCTCCATTTACAGTCTCTGCCTACTGTAAGACATTGGCAGGCGTCCTGAAGAATAAAGTTTAAAAAGTCTGTCGAGTAAAGGCATCACACCAGGCCAAGATGGAGAACTGTTCTTTATCAGCATACCAGCACAAGCCAAGCCCAAACATACGGCAGAAATCTGTCTTCTCGTTTGCGGCGTCTGCTCTAATGAGTGAAGTCATTCTCATTGTTCTCTCCTCTCTATCACTCACAGGTGTGAGTGCGAGTCTGTGATTCTGACTACGAGCGTATCAGGTCTTTCGCAGCACTCCTGCAGGCTTTTCCTTGCACTCCTGTGGGAAAGCCTGGCATTGTCGTTTAGATTTACTCTCAGTGTTTGGTGTTTGTATATTGGCCATTTTACAATGGTTCAAACATGGCTCGTCCAGTCATATTTAAAATGTACTGCTGTTTTGAGTTTCTCAAGTGTTGTATAAGGTTGCTTTTGCACCGTTGACAGTCTTATGATTTATAAACCATCTTATCTTTTGGTTTGCGTTCATTAAGTTCTAAATAATAATAAAAAATAGTATAAATCAAATAATAAAGTACCTTTCACATGTACGTAATTTATCAAATTAAAATACACAAGACCTTGGGGTGCACAATATACTGTACACACACAGTGGGTACGGAAAGTATTCAGACCCCCTTAAATTTTTTACTCTTTGTTATATTGCAGCCATTTGCTACAGTCATTTAAGTTAATTTCTTTTTGCCTCATTAATGTACACACAGCACCCAATATTGACAGAAAAACTTTTAGGTCTCTCCAGAGATGCTCAATTGGGTTAAAGTGAGGGCTCTGGCTGTGTGAAGCCACTCCTTCGTTATTTTAGCTGTGTGCTTAGGGTCATTGTCTTGTTGGAAGGTAAACCTTTGGCCCAGT
>JAUCMS010000052.1:11405213-11418427 GCA_032357445.1 Enteromius radiatus | reverse complement strand
TGTGCACTTGGGTGGGTTAAATGCAGAGCACAAATTCCTAGTATGGGCAACCATACCTGGCCACATGTCACGTCCTATTAGCATAATGCTCTCTGATACTGCTGGTGAAGAGGAAGAACTGCTTTCACCTCACAGAATCTGCTCTTTCCTTGTTTTCTTTTCATTAGTTTTAATTAACAACGTCTCATTAACATCAATATGTTCCTTAACGTTCTGTTAGTGTAATTAAATACCCACACACAAGTAAGACGGCTGGAGCCCGGTGGTTAAGGATCTGAGCTAGTTACATTAAAGTTGCAAGTCTGGCTGCAGGCAAGGTTGACATCATATCCTTGATCAAGGCTCTGGGTAGACTTTTCCTGCGGTTAGAGTTACTCTGGATTAAAATAACCAGTAACGACTTTCACAATGTCTATATGAAACTATTCTCTAGTAAGATTAGATAAACTACTTGGTAGCCGTCTGTTTGGTAACATGTGCACATATGCTGTGCGTGCAGGTCTTTGCACTGCGTGTCGCTGTCAGTGAGACCGCTCGATGCCCAGAAGTGTACAAAGAGGTTCCTGTACCGTGTTCTACTCACGACAGGTGATCCTGTGCGGCGGATCTTCCTTTTCAGGTGACTTAAGATTACGTGGTTCCATCTGTTCAGCAAAAGCATGATCGCTTTGTCATCTACCGCTAGGTAAATAAGATGACAGCCAATTAGACCCGAAACACACTCCCCTGCCTAGCCAGGGCTGAGTTTATAATTAAAGAAGCATACTAGGGAAACCACGGCCAATTTATTTTAGGACAGTTGGCACTAAAGGAACACCACCCGCAGAAGAGGTACGCCTTGATCAATACTGCCACTTTTTCTAAGAGCAGTGACATATAAGGGGATAAATTATCTGGAAGTAAACTTCATCAAAAAGTAAATGTTGCGAGGAACCTCCAATTGGACGAGACATCAGCTGGCGCCTCTGAAGCCATGAAAAAACAAGAACAGAATGTTAAAACAAAAATAAATATGCCACGGATGTTTAAAGCACGTGACTGCAACCCTGTTTTCAGGTGTGTCATAGTTTGCTCATATCTCAGAAAGCCCATCCTCTGTGATTTGTATCTTTGGCATAAGTAAGTGTGCCATGTGGTGAACATTCACACTTTGAAGGCAGCACAGGGGAAAAGTGAATTGAAGCTGCAGAAAGGAAAACATCTATCTAGAATGATGAGAGAATAAACAGAACAAAAGTATGAACAATAACAAACGATATGGACAACTGATACAGGCTAAAATAAAGTGCTTCCATAGATAGATAGATTTCACTTTATTTTACAGCATGCACACTTACATTTACTTACAGTGTACCTATCTAAGAAAGTACTGGTAGGTTCAGGGTTAGTGCCTAGTTATTTACTAGTTATTAAGAAGTACATCATTTGTACATGAGTAACAGAACTGTAAAATAAAGTGCTGCCATATATAGATAGATAGATAGATAGATAGATAGATAGATAGATAGATAGACAGACCGACAGGTAGATAGATACTTGTATAAAATAGTTAAAGAATGTTTTTTTGTAAATAATTGGTCACGTCTTTTCTTGGCTAGGGCTCACGTTAAGCCCTTAAAAAAAGACACACACACACACACACAGTCCCAAGTAATCTGACACATTGCTAGAGGGAAAAGTGCATTACAAAGAGCGTGGAGCCTTTGGTATGGGTTCAGGTGCTCCTTGGGGCTGTAGAGCAGAAAGTGACAGCAGATGAGGGAGCTCGTGGCTAATGAGGGGAGAAATGTTTGTCCTTGCTCTGTACCTGTCTGTGTGAACCTTTCTGTTCTTTCCAAATCTGCCACAATCCGGCTGGACTCCAAGACGGCACACATAATCCACTGTGGTAATGATGTCCGTCTGGCTCCTTCACTGTCTGTTGTCACTGTTCGCTGCGCTGTCCACAGAGATAGATGACCGGCCGCTTCTTCCCACACTAATGCCAGTGCACAAAGGGAAATCGCTGTAATTTTCCTGCTCAGTCACAGAATCATCAAGTCCCTGCGACCGTGTCCATCCCTCTGGCTATGGTGCACTTGTTTCGGCTGCCAATAAAGCTGGGAATAATGAATAGTTGAACTGCTGGGGCAGAGGTACTGTACACAACCGCTGTGTGGCCTCTTCTTATTATAACACAGCATCTGAGGAAAATTGCTTCTGGCCCATTGAGCTTAGTTCGCTGTTTGGGAACTTTTTAATACACCAGATAAAATTTGACATAATTTATATGGTCTACAAATAGTACCGCCAGATAACATTGCAAATATTGGATCCTAATGGATAAGGTTGATTTTTGACACTGGCTGAGACTTATATTTTATGATTTTACACAGTCCACAGCTGAATTAAAGAATAGTTCACCCAAAAATGATGTACTCTGTTGTTACAAGTTGTTGCGAAATGTATGGGGTTTCTTGTAATGTTGAGCACAGTTGACGGTAACCATTGACAATGAAGTTAATGGCTTCCATCCAACTATTTGGTTATCATCATTCTGCAAAATATCTTTCTGTTTAGCTGAAGAAAGAAACTCATATGAGTTTTTCTTCTGGTGTCACACATTCACCTTCAACACAAAAGCATTCTTTAAAAATTTAATTGAAGGATGATTATCATGACGTTCCAAGAAAATGTTCCTCTCAGAATAGCCACGTGTTAATTGATCCACAGCCTTGAAATCTTACCCCACCTTTGTACAAAATACATGACATGGTGACATTTCTGACACCCTCTGCTGTTGCTCTGTTGGACATCTTCTGCAGATGAGCGTTTGGAAGCAGACAGCGCTAATTCACCACACAGGGTGTCACCATGAAAGAGAGTTCAAAAATAAACTACGTACTTGGGAACAGAGAAATAAATAAATAAACCAACAAGCCCTGAATTCCCTTTTACGATGTTTTAAGTTTGAATAATGCGTCCGAACGCCAGTGGATATAATGAATGTATATTTCTGTAGATCGTAACCTGGACTCTCCCCAGGGGAAGAGGACAATCATCTTAATGAGCGCCTGCTGCACTAAGAGAAGTGAGAAAAAGAGATGGAGCATATGGCGAAGGAGAGAAATAGAGAAATCTGTGAATAACCTCACAGCAGCTCCCTATCTTATCTTCTGTAATACACCTAGATTCAGCCTCCACCGTGGGAGCTGCAGGGGTGGTGTACGGCATAGGAATGATGAAGAACATATACTGTATGATAGCAGAACAAACCTGACTGCTTTGAAAGAGATCTATGGCTTTTTTTTTCACATTAAGATGAAGACTGAAGGTTTTTTTGAAGAAAAATGAAAATTATGTCATTATTTACTCTCCCACAAATTGCTCCTAACCTGTTTGATCTTCTATCTTTGGTGAATGCAAGAGAATATATTTTAAAGAATGCTGGTAACTGAATGAAAATTCTGTCATCTATCATCACAAGTTGTCCCAAACCTGTATGAGTTTCTTTCTTACTGTATGTTGAGCACAGTTGATGGCAGCCATTGACTCCTATGGAAAAACATAAATACTATGGAAGGCAATGGCTACCATCAACTGTTTGGGTACTGTTTGGGTACCAACAGTGTAATCTTTCTTTGTGTTCTACAGAAGAAAAAATTCTAACAGGGTTGGAGGGTGAGTAAATGACAATTCTCATTTTGGAGCAAACTTCGCCTTTAAGAATACATATTTATAGTATATTTATTGCCTGTATATATATATTTATATGGCCAATTTATAGTGTAATTAATACATATTTGACTCTCGTCTTTATGAAATCAAAGCACTTTAAAATCTGTTTTGTAATGGATGTAACCTCGTTTGGGTGAATTAAAGGTTGTATTGGAGCTTTATGTAACTTAAATGAAGCCGTTATCACAACAAAAGAGACAGATTTCAGAGCACAGCGGGCTATTTTGAGGAGTCCTCAGCCCTCAGGACTGTTCGCTTGGCTCCCATGTGGGACTCTTCCAATAGCCGTGAGCCCTTTCCTGCTCTCTGCTCCACTGCACAAGCTAAGCCACAAAACATGTCTAATCAAGGGTGTACGGTTGGTAGAGATATTTCCAAATCAGTTATTATGCGCACACACATAAATCCCCAATTCTGACAGTTTTTGTTTAACAGCTGAGAAAGTATCTGAAATCACTATTTTAAGAAACCATGTTATTCCAACAAGCTGTTTTATTTTGCTTTATTCATGAGGTCATGAGACTGAAATTTTATATATATATATATATAAACACACAGAACACATTTACATATCAAACACTAGACTACAACAATTACACAGCACTCTCATTTCTATGAAAAATAACCTCACAGCTGACTGGTTATTATTTTATAAAGTCAAATTAGAAGTGAATATTGTGATCAACTGTAAAAATTCAGCTGATCCGGACACACACGACCAGCCAAAATCATGTGACCTTTGAAGCAAAAAGGGTAGTGATATCAAAGGATTAATCGCAATTAATCACATCCAAAATAGTTTTTTGTTTACATAATTTGTATAGTTATGTATGATAGTACATATATACTATATATGTGTTATATATACATAATAAATATACACAGTATATTATGTGAACAAAAACTTTTAATTTGGATGCAATTAATCGCAAATAATCTTTTGACAGCATTAAAAAAAAGCATATGGTGTGCATATATACTGACCACATGCTAATAGAATTAAATGATGCTGCTTCAGAAACTGTAAAATCCGCCACCTGTTTTATGCTGAGTTATATGAACTGGAACTCACAGAAATACAGTAACCGCTTCATTTCTTCCCACTCAGCTTGATCAAATGAACTGGAATCGTAAAAAACATAATATCACTGCTGTTTGCTGTTGTTTTTATGGCGGGCACAGTGATGTTCTGGCATGGCTAGCTTCTCTTAGTGACATGAAAATAAATAATGAAATAGATGAAGGCCGATCGATGGCCAGTTGAATTAGAAACTTGGCTGACAGTAGAAATTTCCCAAGCCTCGCTGGCCACACTGTTTCCATCAAACTTTGTTCCTGCTACTTGACACTGAAGCTGTAGGACCAAACACGGGCCAGAAATTTGAAGTGAGACCAGAATGCAAGGCAGGGAAGAGCGAGGACGATATGTCTGGGAAGGAGAGTGAGCGATCTGCAGCATTACACAGGGGAAGATCCATCTGTTGATGTAACCTTTGCTTCTGCCATATCACCTACCTCAGCACAAGTTTGACCTGTATATGCCTCGCTGTCAGGCTGTCAGCGCCAAACGAGTAAAGCCTCCAAATCACTCATCGCCGAGTTCAAATGCAGTTTAGGTTGTTTGAAAAAGTGACTGCTCGTGGTTACGCATGCCTCACATTGTCAGAAGCCAACAAAGGGGAATCAATATGCATTTGCTAGAGCGCAGTAGGGTTTTATTGAGGGAACTGCATCAGTGATTGAGACGTCTCATTACATATTCAACAAACGGACTCAAAGTCTTCATCTAACCATTTAAAGGGACAGTTCATCCAGAAATGAGAATTGTGTTATTATTTATACACCCTCCTGACTTTCGTCTGTGGGGAATAACATGTTTTTCCCCATGTAATGATAGTTTACAGTTATTATGGGTTGTTACCATAATCTCATTAAGTAGTAGTTCATCTATGGCTAAGGTAGATGGTAGTTTGTTCCAGGTTCATGTGAATTAAAGAAAGAAAGTGTTAGGGGGGAAATGTACTGCATAGAAACAATTACATCTATGCAATATCCCCATAAAATCCAATAAAACCCTGTGTGTGTGAGTGTGTTCTGGTATTCCCTACGATAAAGGGACCAAATGTACCCACAAGGTCACCAGTAAATTGTGACCATGTTGGGACATTTTTTAGTCTCCATGAGGAAAGCTGAAGTTTTTTGAAAATCTAAAAATGCTGAAAGTTTTGTGTGTAGGGCAGGTTTAGGGAAGATGAAAATACAGTTTGTACAGTATATAAATGAAGTATGAAGTAATATACTATATTAAGTATATTATGTATATGGTATATATGTCTCCATAATGACGGAAAACCAATGTGTGTATCTGTTGGCAAACATATATTATGGGAGAAACCGTATATCCTGACAGGATCTAATGAAAGATCAGATTCAGGATACTTTACACTGCCTGGTCTTATGTGACTAAGAAGATCAGTTTTTCTGTTACAAAACAAGTAACTGTGATCTGTGATTAAACGTTTCTAGTTAAAGCCAGAATATATTATAGACCAGCAGATTTCAATTGATTTTAACAGAAAAAACAGCTCCGTAGAAGAAAGGATGGATATGATCTTGTGTGTATATGACCAGAGCTTTAAGAAGCTTAAAGTATCCACAGCTTCTCTCTGGCACATCTGGTTGCATGTATGAAACATGCACAACTAAGCCCACACACGTAAGCATATAATACGCATGAACGGACAAAGACACAATGCCCATGATGCTGCGATGCATTTATACATATAAGATCTAATAGTTGACATCATAACGGAAGTTATTTAGTTCAGTCATTCAAATAAAAATATTCAACTGCTAAACATTCCATTAAAGTGTAATTTTAATGCTTCTGGAGCAACAATGCTGTGTCTCATACGCATCTACTGTATGGATATGTATGCATGGCAACAGTTGCCTGGAGCTACAAGGGCTAAGAATAACTCAGTTTGGAGCAGGGGCCACTGCAAACCTTTGCAGCTTAGTTAATGACTTTCCTTAGACAGGGATTGTATCAAATTAAATGAAACCCCCTCAATTTACATAATGATTATTTTATTAAACAATTAATAACAAAAGTAGAATGAATTAACTACCACTCATGTCACAGTATTACTAAAATTAGGTGATATTTAATTAAAGTACTACATTATGCGAATCACAACATGTATTAAATAGGCTATTAGATGAAAAGAGAATGTTCTTGCGAGAGAAGGAGGGTTTCAAGAGTAATATTCAACAGAACTATTACAATGGAAAGTTTAACTCTCCCTTTTCCCAGCTTTAATATAAACAAAAAACATCTTCAGCTTAAAGGACATTTTTTTTTCAAAATATGATCATTTTCAAACTCCACTAGAGTTAGTTGATTTTCACAGTATTTTAATCCAATCGGGTCTCGCGATAGCACTTTTAGCTGCAGCTTAGCACAGATAATTGAATCTGATTAGACCATTAGCATCTGGCTCAAAAATGACCAAAGAATTTCCTATTTAAAACTTGACTCTTCTGTAGTTCCTTTTCGTACAGTCTCTCTGACGTCACGTCGGGGGCCGACGAATACAGATTCCTATTCGTCGGTCCCCGATGTGACGTCTCCGTTCCCTTCTCAGGGAACGAGGGTTACAATACGTAACCGAGACGTTACATTGTGTGCAAAGACAGATGCAAAATAAGTAGGGATCCTAGACATATTGGCCTGGAAAATCACAACTTTTAATTTTCCATCGGTCTCAGTACACGATGTAACTATAGAAGAGTTTTAAGGTTTTAAGTTGGAAAATGAGCCTATTTTCAAAAAAAAAAAAAAAAAAAGGCATGTTCTTTTAATGTAGAAATATACCTAAAAAAAAAGGGGGCGATAAAGTTACCTTTAAATGTCAGTGCCATTAAATCCAGGGATGTTCATTTCAGTTATTTCTGCTAACCAACAACATTATGTTAAATTAGAATTGAATTAAAATGATAAGTGCCTGTGACCAGTTAAAAATACTAATATTTGTTTTCCGCTGATTAATGTTACATGAACAAAAACTAGCAAACAGAAGAGAGGCTCCAGGGGAAAACTGGCGAGATCTAATAAAACTTTCAGATGACACGCAACTAATTTCTCCATCAGTTACCCAAACAATCGGACAAAATTCGTATTGGACGGTTAATCGTTAAACCGTTAAAATGAACATTCCTAGTTCTAACTCAGTCTGTACATAATTATTCACATGGCACAGCTGATTGGTTCTTTTTTTATATCAGCAGCCAATGAGCTTGCTGCTCAACATTCAAAATACTCAGCTAGTATTTGAAGCGCACGTCAGAAACCCTCCACCTTACCCAGCTCCACCTGTATACGAGGTGATTTCATATATGTTATATGTGCATATTCACAGCAGCATATCTGTGAATGTATAGCATAACAAAGCTCTTTGATTAGCTATAACTAGCTGCATATTACTACGGTTTTGAAATGCATACTTGTGTTGCCTCATGAATTACTGCCCAACAAATTTCTAAGAGCAGCAATGCACAAATTCATACTACTGTAGCTTAGTCAGAAATGTTCATGTGCACATCTTAAATATTCAAGCCTCCAAGAACTGGCTTGATAACGTATTGAAAGCATTCGACGGAAAAGCTTATTTGGATATTGTCGTATTGTACCCAACCAATTTTATTAATAAGAAATAGAATACCCATTCAGATTTTCAGAACTGTCAAAAAACACCATTTCCCATGAAGACTTTATGAAGTCCGCAATCTAATGCTGAGGCACAGTGGTCTATCCAGTGGAGACTTTCACAACACATTCTGCAGCCCCGCAGTTAACGTTCAATGTAAATTTAAGATTTTATGATCCTTACCACATCCTGTCTTGCTCAGCTTTATTGTGTCATCAGTAGCTGAGGGTCTAATGGTGCAAACCTTGCATCTGCCACAGCGGTGGGCCTCATTCTGTCCGCTGGGGTGCTTTTGAACCGCAGTGCACTGATGCCTTTGGATCCCCCTTCTGCTTTAACTACCTCATCTTTCACACAGCGGGTCCGGTCGAGCGGGGCGACCCTGAGCACCTGCGCTGCTATCAATAGCTCTGTGTCTTTGCCGCAGACTGTCTCACCTGGGAGCGGCAAATTAAAGGTGTATTAGTTCAGAACCGTGACCCTTACACCTCCGTTTCGGTGGTGTCACAGCAGCGAAAGACAGCAGGATGGGTTTTCTTTACAATTTCAATTCCCTAGCACAGCTCACTCTTTCCAAAACACACATCAAAATGAAGTCTTTCTATACACCGGACCGCAAAACAATATAATTATGCCGGTTCAGGTGTGAGTTACTGTTTTGGTGAAGATTTATTGTTGTTTGTTGCCATAATTTAAGTGATTTCTGTATGTGTGTGACGGTGTGTTTTTGTTTTAGGCTATAAATCTAGTGTTGAACAGCTAGATAATTAATTTGAAAGGCTGTATCTAACTTTCATGTTCTGTTGCTTTATAAGCATCGACAGAAAGTCTGGTTACAAGCCTGGAATATTGAAATTGTCAAAGACCATAAGTTACAGCTGAATGCCGACTATATTTAGAAGTGAAAAGTCTCTGCTAGGGTGGGAAGCTTACATGATCCTGAGTGAAAACTTATTGACTAAGCTGTTTTATTTAGGAAGAAAGTAGTTCATTTTGATCTCAATGGGCTTTGCAGTCTCACTTTTTCAAAAATAGGGTAGCCTATGAATAGATCATTAAAAGTAGGTGACAGTTTTCAAGAGCTTTTGGTATTTTCCTTAGACCAATCTAAAATGGGAACAGAAACACCTATGTGAAACTTTTAATAACACCTCTTCCTGGGTGTTTTGGTATACTCTGGCACTCGACAGATAAATTAATTGGCTGTCATATTGCTTCTAGCTTCATCTTTTGTCGCTTTTGATGTTAAAAATAGCCCTTTTATATAAACGTCTCTCAAAGTAAAGTTAGAAAGCAATAATGTATTATGTGTGAACACCCCTTAATCCTCTCCAGAGTCCCGAACACGGCCCGGGACAGAAAGTGACCGTGAATGGTGTTGATGGAAATTGCTGTCTCATAAATCAGACCACAAGGTGCTGCTGAAAATGTTTTGAAGTTGAAAAAAGTAAACTGCAACTATTGCAATCAACCTAAGATCAACAGATCAAGCCAAAGATCAAAAGAAGCTAATTGTCACTTTTATTAATGGCCACATATGCAAATGCAGCCCATTTAAGATTAGCTGAAAATTTCATTACAGGAGCTCCTGGTTTAAGATCTGTTTATCTGGGATTTGAGAGGCAAGCTCCCGGTCATACATCACCCCACATTGTTTACCCAAGGAGGCATTTTGAGCCTATACTTCATCCGTCCCCAGACAGCTGTGTGGCACGTTCTGCTGCTCTGCTTCCTCTGAGCCGTTCCCAACTTAGCTGCCTAGCAGCACTTTTTGCGGATGTCATTTCAGTGGAAAGAAAGTCAGAGCAAGGTTATTATATTTTTGCATTTTAACGTTTGTTTTTATTTTCATACAATTTCGAAATTTGAATTTTGTATTACTGTTTAGTTTTAGAAAGTTTCAAGCAGTGTTGTTATAGTTAACTAAAAATAGTATTTTGTTAAAATGTTGGTAGTTAGGGTTAAATACAACACTTGATTTTAATTAAAACTTAACTGATTAAAAGTTCTGTTATGAAACTCTAGGTGGCGCAGTGCAATAGGTTCTAACCCATAATGACATCACTTTGCAGATCTGATCTTTCGCATCAACAGCCAATGAGCTCGCTGCTCATTCGAACACCTGGCTGGTTCTTCCTCCACCTTTCCCAGCTCCACCTGTATAGATCTGCTAAAGGGTTATTTTATTTATGTTACAGCTGGGCGGTATGACCAAATATTTATGTCACTTTTTTTTCTTTTCAAATTATGCCGGTTTTACGGGGTTAAATACATTATCTTCTGATTGAGAGGAAATGCTGTAGTAGATTGACTTATATGATATGCCATATATTGTACTGTTGCGATGACTGAATATTATATGACTAAACATGACCCATTAATAGCCATGTTAACCAGGAGTCACTATAATTTATAATAGCGAGATCATTTATAATCGTCTGATAAAATTAGCATGCATCTACATTAAAGAGTGGCTTTGCGGTGGTTTTGGCTATAACCATACTTTTTATCTCATGCAGTGCACTACCCAACCATAGTTAAGGTTGATTAAAAAAAAAAAAAAGTCGCTAGGTTTGTCAGTATGTATATTCTAGGGAAAAAAGACACTAGAAGGGTCTGAAAGTTGCTAAATCTAGTACTGAAGTGGCGCTCGTGTGTGTGTGTGAGACGCAGGGGTTCATGGAGGTGGATATTTGTGGCTGTAGCTTCAGTTTCAGAACTTTCACGTTTAGTGACACACACAAAGAAGAGTGCAAAAGTCAAAATAGAACTGTTTTGTGCCCCGACCATTGTTTAAATGACATACGCAGGTATTGTAGTATTTTGATCATTCATATCATAAGAAAAATGAACACCAGTATTCAGTACAAACCGGTATACCCTCCAGCACTAATGTATGTTATATACTGCCATTATTGAGTGAGTTCAAATTAAAATATTGACTTGGTAACACCTGATAAAAAACTGCAATGATTAAACATAAATTATATTATAAAAACAGATTAAAACTATAATTTTTTTTTATCAAATACTATTATAATAAATTACTAAAATAACACTGTTTCAGAAATAATTTTGATAGTTAATGTTAAAAGTGCAGTGTTTTATATATCTATATATCTATATATATATATTTAATGGTTATAGATTTTCCTTTCAGTTTTAATTATATCAGTTAAAAATAAAATCAACGTTTGAGTTGTTTCTAAATGCATTTAAAGTAAGCAAGATCTTTAAAGAAGTCAAGTCTGCATTTACGCAGCAATCACAATAGAATGCTGGCTAAATGGCCTTTAATTTATCTATATATTCATTCATTCAAATTTTTTTCAGTAGTTTTTCAAACTACTGTTTCTAGTTTAGTTTTTAGTTTACTGTGCATGAATTACTTTGATAAAGTAGACAAAAATGAAAATCAGTGAAACTGAATTGTGAAATCAATAGGTAATGTTAGTTTGTCTTAAAGTCAGAAAGTCCATGACAGACCACCCGAAAGCCAACAGTGAATACTTCTGTATTATTTAATGTATGGCGGTAATCATTCTGCAATTAAAGGGGAGCAGAGATTGAAGTTGGCAGAGGAGCTGCACGTCGACCCACGCCCACTTTCTCCTCTTCATTTGCATGCTCTCATGTGTGAATGCTTCACAGGGCCACAAATTAAATATTCATTCTGTAAAACCCTGGGTTATGTAACCATAGACGTGCAGCTTGAGCATGACAACAAAATGAAACTAAAATAACACAACAAAAATACAGTCCCATACCCATTTTAGTAACAATGACTTTAACTGCTCACAGACAGAAGACACATCGAAACCCCCCAAAAACAAAACAAAAAAAACAAAACAAAATGGGTAATTCTATATTTTCCCACAAAACATTGTAGTAGAGCTACTGTGTGTTCCCTGTGGGTCTGCCTGCATTTCCATATCTACCACAGACGCAGAGTGATTTGTCTATGGCATAGATCGTCATGGTAACCGGCCACACTGGCATTTTTGTTTGTCTACGGTATGTCAGATTCTGTCACTTAACCTCGCTTCTTTAATCTGACTTGACCTGCGTTAAAGCGATTGATTGCAATATTATCTCATCATACAACAATAGCATGGCCACAGCGTACCAGATGTGATTGATTTGACTGCATTACAAGGAAATCACTAGTACTTAATGAAGTGAGTCCTGAGCTTTCTGTTTCTCAAAGGCACTTGTGCTGATCAGTAGCTCCGTCCAAGATTGCCCATTGAAGATTTTCAGTGAACAATCCGAGAGAGGTCTGTTGGGTTGAGACAGAAGCTGTTTTTGTCCACAAAATGATGCTTCAGAAATCATTCTAATCTGCCGATTTGATGCTTTTATAACATCTTTTTTATTATCAATGTTGAAAACAGTTGTGCTGCTTAATAGCAATTTTATAGAAACTGTAGATTTTTTTTCAGAATTATTTTATTACCAGAGAGTGTAAAATAACAAATTGAAAAATGAAAATCTTATTTTGCTGCATAGTATTTTTGTGGAAACCATTTTTGTTTAAAGAAATTAATATGGTTATTCAGCAAGGGTGACGTAAAATAAACATTTATATCTATATAGATTAAAAAAATTAATCAAAGAACACACACACAAAAATTGCATTTTTTACACTAAAGGTGACTTTCTTTAGCACCAAATCATTTTTTCTCTAGAAAAATTCATATTTTCCATCATGGTGTCACGCCGTGGGCGTTCCATTTGTGTCTGTCTGGTCTTGTCTCCCCCATCTGTCTTTGTATCTTTTGGTTTAGC